>SCLH01002174.1:3604-63829 GCA_004367855.1 Oikopleura vanhoeffeni | reverse complement strand
TGTTCAAATATATCAGAGAGAGGTAATGTTTGGTCCGAGGATTTGTACTTTTGCTACAATTGGTCATTGAAAACCCCATTTTCGCCTTAAAATGGGACGACCACCCCCTTAAGCTTTTAAGCGGTAAACCATGTTTTAAAAAGGCGAGTTAACATGAAATGGTTTACCAGTTTTTGCTAAGAAGTTTCATAATACGTTGCATTTATTGGTATCTTTAGCATGCAACTTTTGTCATTTTAAAATGTTGCATTAAGGTACCCCTCATGAAAAACGACGATTTTTTGTTATTAGGCTAAATATCTCAAATACTACACATGGTGGAATCAAATAGTTAGATATATTGTGATATTTGAACAAAAATCTTACATCCTGAATTATAATTGAAGATCACTGATTGCTCGACCAATCAGGAACGAGCTTCAAAATAGTGATATTTTGGCTTAAAAAGCCTACTCCTTTGTGAGTTTTGAAGATATGAAAATTATACAGTATCGCCGGCCCAATATCGCCCAATGTGCTGAAATCGCCGAATTTAACCTACGCAATATCACGATTTTTAGCTAAAATAATTCCTGTTCCCATACCCAATATCGCCGAATTGCCCATTATCGGCCGCAATTTTTGTCGCAAAAAACTTTCGGCCAATAATGCCCCCCTTGCTAATTGATATGTTATTAACCACGAACCTAGAGTTTGTTTATTTAGGAGCTATTTGAGGATGACGTCTTTCTCGATTTTAGAAACCCCATGAAACCATATATTGGCAGATAGCTCCTAAAAAATAAACCACCCTACTATCTACTACTAGCAGGTATGTTACTATCGTTTAAAAAAAAACATAAAAATCTAATTGTAAACATTTTTTGGTTGAGCCTCAATTTATAAAGGGTTTAAAAAGCAAAACTATTTTGGTCAGCGAAAAATACCGCCGCTCAATAAACATGCTATTTTTATGAGATTTTCCATAAAATAATGTTTTCGAAAAAAAATTTAATACAAGTTGTATTATACAACAAGTGTTAAAAACTTACTGTGTTTGGATACAATAAGGAATTACTCATTGTTGAAGCATCGTAATCTCCACCCTTCTTTCTGTTTCCTCCTGGACCATCAGAACGCTCTAGTCGAACTCGACAACCTTTCATTTTTTGACCATTCAAATTTTTCACGGCATCTTTCGCGTCTTTTTTGTGTTTGAAATCGACAAAACCTAACGAGAAGAAGTCAATTTTTTTAACTCAAACTTTTTTCTAATTGTATTTCTGTGTGTGAAATTCGCTAATTTGTATCTTGCTTACCAAAATTATTCATCAATCGAATCCCTCCTAAAGTTCCATAATCTTCGAAAAAATCTTTCACATGGGATCGCCTTGTGTTTGGCGGTAAATCCCCCATCCATACTAAATTATAATATTAATTTCACTCAGAATTATTGCAACCCGTGTGTAGATAAATCGCCTATGGTCAGGATGCGCAGCGGGCAAATTTCTTTCTTTTGAACTATCGACAGCNGGGAAATAATAAAAAAAATAGGATGTTTCACCAGTAAAAATACGGGTTATTGATTTGAATTGGGGACGATACGCTGGAGAAAATTAGTTTTTAGGTTTTAAGTGTTCTCCTGAAATTGACACAGTATAGCTGAAAAATTGGGCTTCCAAAAGGCTGGAAAGATTTTTAATACCAATTTAGGTACGAATCTAAATCGTAATAACACGCTACATATGATGTACAAATCTGATTCCCACGTACTTTTTTAGATATTTACCTGTATAATAGTTTCTAGTATTTCCTCTCATTCCACTCATCTTACTATTCGATTATCTAACCTTATTAAAAACACCAATTAATTATTTTTAACTTTTTTTTTATAAAAAATTAAAATATCTTTGTAAAGAATTTAAGAAGACAACAAGAACGAAGTAACAAAAATAAACCAAAATGAAATATAAAAATAAAAATGTTGAAACAGGGAGAAATGAGGAACTGGAATATAATAAGATTCTTTATTATTCTAATAAGTTTTTAGCGATTTTGGGATCATAAAATAAATCAGAGAAAGAGGCCAATAATAGGGAAATGCATTTAGATTCAAATATAAGTTAGGGTCATCTGATGCATAGACGTCAGCGTTTTTATTATTCGCTGATAATTAAACCTNAAATTGTATCAAAATGCATACAAAATATCACATTTTTGTCCGTTTTTATGCAATACCAAAATTATTTTTTCCATGCTAAAGATACCGATTATATCTACCGCCATATTTTTTTGTAAATAACATCAAACTATCGAGCCCCTGTATTTTAGTTGTCTTGCTTTGAAATTTTTTTCCTTTAGATGATAAATAGTCAAGTCAGTACTTTTTATTTGACAAACCTTTCTTTGGAAATTGTACTTGGTGTGAAATTAAATTTTGATAAGTTTAAATGTATTAATGAATCGAGCAAAATTTAGGGCGACGGTATTTTCAGCTTACAAATTTTTTTTACAAATCGATAAAAATCGGCTTACAAAATTTACCTACGCAAAATATTAAAAATTTAAGATCGCCAATTGACCTTGTGTATGCTTGAAGCCATGCAGATGGCTTATAATCGCCTTTATTGTATGCACAGAATAACCGAAATGTATCAGAAATGCTTCCTTTTTATGAAATTACAATTGAAACCACTTATAAAGGCAGAAAAAAGAATATTCTTAATCTGATAATAAATACTGCGGGTTACTTTCACAGCTGAATTTCTGAACTGACAATTGTAGTAATTTTTAATCAAAAAAGTCAGCTGAACAATTTTGGTAGACAATTTAAATTATATTTTGAGTGGTTTGCGTAAAAACCCGAACCAAATCAAAAAAATAAAATAACTGTATTTTATGGTGAAATACAAACCTCGTTAATACTAAAGGTGTAAATGAGGGTTAATGATTTATGAGAGGTGTTAGATGTTTCCTTGAATAAACTGAATGGAAGATTTTAATCGGTCGTAATTTTCTTTCATTTGTTTCATCTCACGAGAATGTTTCATTTTTAAGCTTTCCATTTCACGTTCTAGACGAACATTTTGGTCTTTTATCAATTCATGACTAAAATATACAAATTTAGAACCAGTCGCTTGCCAAATTGTATATCTTGTAATTTAATTAACGTAATTTGACACCAATGGAATTTAATTACATGTACTGCATGAGTCATTTTGTAATTTAACGCCGATTTCAGCCTACGCACTTTTCGTTTCAAAATATCGAAGATTATCCCTACTCCTGCCTTCTCACTGTAACGTCACAAGAAGAGACAGTGACCAATAAAATCACAGGATTCTTGAAATAAGTCGAAAATCGTGTGATGTGATTGGACACTGTCTTTTCTTGTGACGTCACAGTGAGAAGGCAGGAGTAGAGATAATCTTTGATATAGGTATTTTAAGAAAATTCGACTGAAAATTTTGTCGCCCAAAAAGTATACACTTTTCATTTTCGGAACAAAATGACCAAGAGACAGAAAATGAATTTCTCTTCAAGTTGATCCCATTGGTTTAACAATAAAAAACTCAAAATATCAATCGAAATATGACACTAAAACAAAGTGATAATAATGATAAAATATTTCAATACCTTTCTCTCAACATTGATACAACTTCTTCTGATGGTCCAGATCCATTTGAGTTGAAAGTCGAATCTCTCAGAGAATCTCTCAGTGAGGAGTCTTTTAATCTTTTAATTTCATTTTGACTTGTTTCAAGTTGTCTTCTTAGTTTTTCTTGCTCAGTGGTAGCTGCGGCTCGTATTTCAATTTCGCGATCCATTAAATGGTGTCGTACTTCATCTCCAGGAGAGTATTCTGCAATATATTGAGAAAATTTTTGCATAAACTAGAAAACAAATTTAAAGCATTTTAAAAAACAATTTTGAAAAAAATGGCGCGGTATTTTTCGCTTACAAATTTGTTTCTTCGATAAATGCTAGTTTTCAAAATGTTTCATTTATTGCAAATGTATCTTAAGCATTTAAGGGGCAACTGGTCGCTGGAATTGAATTTTCTCGATAAAAAATTGGCCATACAGGGCTTTTAGGATAATAGTCAGATTAGCCATCTGGTAGAACTATCCTTTAGCTTGAAGAAAAAAATCTCAATTTTTTTCGTATGTATACAATCCTTCACAGCCTCGGTTTTTTTCTAGAGAAACTCGCGTCCTACAAAAAGCAGTGTGGCCAAAAATTTGGGTTCATTCGCGTCCTGGTAAAATCTCTCTACTGTAGATCAAACTTTATCTCGAGCAGTTTTTTTTTAAATGGGATATATTTTCTCTAGAATATAGAAAAAGCCACCATTTTTGGCAATTATTTGTCGGAAAAACAATTTCCTCCGAGGTGAAATTATAAAATTCATTCAAATTATTTTCAAAGCTAGCTCACACAAAAACAAAACTTAACTCTTGGAAGCACAGAAAAAAAAGTTCCGCGGAGGCACCAGAGCCTTTCAGGAGGCTATACTTTGAGCGCTGTTTACAGAAAACTCTTATGAGATCAACCTTCAATTTTGCCTTTATGATCAAGTTGAAGAGTTTTCGAAAAAAAAATTTCAAATTCTAGAAACTTTATGTTTAAGGGGGTATGCGACTCTGATTTAATAAAGGCCTAAGAGGCATTAAAAATGCTCCAAATTGATACGAGGTGATGATTAAGTGTACTAAGAACCCAATCATAAAAAAAAATGTTTCGAAATTTTCGCATTTTTTCGATTTTTTTCTAAGCTAGTTTTAAAAATGAAGTTTAAAATAAACAATTGCTCAAATTGACCCACTAAAACTTAAAAATATCGACTTGACGTAAGCCAACTTTCTCATCAGTGTTTCACTGGCTTTCTTTTGAGTCTACTTTCAAAAAAATCGAAGCACTTTTTTTTCGGAATTTTTTGGAAATGACCAAAAAATCATATTTCGAGTTTAGCTGAAATTGAAAAAAAGCCCGTGAGAGTCTCTTACAATTGTTCTTAGGAATACTTGATAAAAATTTGAGCTATTTTGCGCAATATATCCTCAGGAGGAGATAGATTTTGAAGTCTGAAATTGTGAAAAATCATCGGTTATTTGCGTTCTAGAATTGTTCCGTCAAAAAAAGCCGGGAGAAAAGATTGACATACTACGTTACGTATCTGTGAAAATTGAGCTCAATTGATATACCGTCTGGGAGGAATATTTTGCATTTGGAAAATGTCACCTTGTTACGTACTTACCTATTGGTGTAATGGTAAAAAATAATTTGATTATTATCTTTCGCAAGATTAAGGATAGTTATCAACAATCAGCATTTTCGGTTTTTCTCATGACTGTTAGTTTTCAGTATATTTCACCGAGAAAATGTCAAATCAGAGTCGCATACCCTTAATTTCTTGAAAAAAACGTTGAAAAACAAGGTTAATTAAACTACGTGATACTACCTCATGGTAGGTTCCAGGAAATTTATTGTTTATCTCAATAACTGCGCTGAGTCTATCTGTTGGTAATAAAAAGATATTTTTATTTAAAATATTTATTATATAAGTTCAAAATATTCATGAAAAAATCACGTTTTTTAGAAAAAATTGAGTAGGTTTTCGATTAAATGAAATTATTTAATGATATCACAATATTAGGCCAATATGGTATAAGAGTACCACTCTGCATGATTCACAAATTAAATATTTTTCAAACATATCATTTTATCCATACTGATATCGAAATAAGATATTTTGAAATTTCACTAATAAAAAAATAAAATGGAATTGGTCCTAAACTTTTAGTTATAACTTACCGTGGGGGATCTTTGAAGTGAATTTTGTCCTGCATAACAATTATCTATGAGGTCTAATAATGGTTTAAATTTTTCTGTGTCATTTTCAGCAGCCGAGCAAACTGTCGAGTTTGATTGATGCCGTGATCTATGAGGGGCGGAAGTAGGAATAGTTTTTTCGCCTCGTGATTTCCAAGAGTTTTCACTTACCCACTCGCCTAAAATGAGATTTTTCAAATTTAGGAATTTGAACAACAGAAAATTCAAATGGAAAAATGAATAATTTTCATTGAGAAAAAAATTTATTTACAGAAATATCACCCTGATAATATAATGCGTCATATTTCAAACTTCCAAAAGTTGGATATCAAATGTTAATTTTGATTTGAAATATGGCACCTCGAAACTATCATCACCATTTTGGCAACTGGAGATTCGAAAAAACATACTTACACAAAAATGATTAATTTTTAACTAAAATTTTTATTTTTTGGCAAAAACCGCTTTTAGTAAAATCATCATGACCACTTCTTAGTTCAAATTTCAATCGATCAACCGTTTTAATTTTATATTTAACTACATGTTTGACACCACTTAAAATGATTGCTCTTATTTGCAAATGATATCATTTTATTGAGTGAAGGTATCTTTCGCATCCAAATGTTTTGGAAATTGTTTTTGCGTTTTTAATGGAATTTTTAAATAACAGCAACAAAATCGTTGCGAAAGATCCCACGGTCGGATTTAACTCAGAATAAGTCATAATAATAAAATTAATCATTTCTCGGAAATAAGTTTAATCAAATAACTAGTTCCAGATAAAATTAAGGTGATCTTACCTTCTGGTATCGAATGGATTGATTTAGGACGTACTCGATTGTACGAATTTTTACCTGGCGGTGCGTGGGTTAAATGTGCGAGGGATCGGAATTCTGTTTGCGCTTGCTCCTCATCTTTGTCCGAAAAGCCTTTCGGCGAACGGGTATTCAAAATTCCGGTAATAGCTTTCGATTCCGATTCCTATGTAGAATATATATTAGAAATGTAATTAAGCAAAAAAATAATATCTTTTGATGAACAATTTAAAATTAAGAAATTTCTTAAAATTAAAAGACTTTTTTCATCAAAATTTACGAGACTTCTTATCTAGCACACATATATGATTTCTCACTTACTCGCTATTGTTGAATGTTAAATATCAGATTCAAATGAAGTTCAGAAATTAATTAATATTTTCAGAAAAAGTTTCAAACAAGTAAATTTTAGAGACATAAAAAATTTTTCACGACACATAAGTTTTCACTCGAATTCAAAGATTGATGATATGTTAAGAGCCAAATTTAATAAATTTGTAGAAAATTTACTTGTGAAAAGCTGTTACTGATTATTTTTTCACACCCTGGAAGATAAAGGGACCTATTTTGGCTTAAATTTTCTTTATGAAAGAGCATAATTTGAGCTTATTTTCAAATAAAATTAAATCATATAAACTAGGCTGACACCTCCGAGATTTAAGCACATTTAACATAGATTAAAACTATAATTTTAATCAAAAGTTAAAAAACCCTTATTTTTCGAATTTAATTTTCAGCCAAAACTATTAAAGTTTTTTAAACATTTGTTTGATATTTTATTGGATCATTTTGTGTCAACTGAAAATCCGGAAATTTATCCTTTATGTTCGTCTCCGGAGGTGACAGGTTAGTATAAATAAATACGGAATACTAAAATAGGAATAATATCACCAATTTTTTGACAAAATATGTCATTAATCTTATGAAAATCCGATAATTCTGATCAAGATCAATACCATATTTGATTGAACACCCAAAATTCACACTCGCTCAATTTTCTCGGATAAAAAGAAAAACATATATTTTTTGAACAATTAACCTTTTCAACCGGTTCATTAATAATTGCCACGTTTGTGAACTTGAGACAGACGATTTTATTTCAATGGTTTTTATTTGTTGTCATATTTCATCGATTATGTTCTTAGGCCAAACATCTTTTTTTCTCAACCGATAAAATTTGAGATTTTGGAAAAAATATTCCCGAAAATTTTAAAAGAATTTTTGACATAAATATGATACTGATCATTTTTCATGGTGTCAAATATTCAAAACTATATAAAGCTATATTTGGGGGTAATTTTGCAAAATTTAAATTTTTTGTTGAAACAAAAATAAATACAAATTTAATAAAATCTTAAGGAGTTTGTAGGTTCTTCATCTTATTTTTTTATCCAGAACAAATAACACCATAATAAAAGGTTAACTGAGTTCACCAAAGTCAATTATCTTCTAAAAAATTTCGAAAATTTTCTGGGCAATTTCAAATCAGAAAATGTGGTTTTGCTGAAGAATATACAAAAAAAAAACGATTTTTATAGCGTTTAAATAATGTTTCAAAAATGATACCAAATGGTATCAAAAAAATTCTACGATTCCGGAAAAGACAAAATTCAAATTTCAATTTGTTTTTTTCAAATCAAGCTCAGGTGCGCCCCTTGTCAAAATTCAAAAAAATAAATCAATAGCGATCTGGCCAATCGTCTGAATATTGCTATATCTAAATTCCAAATAGTTTCTATGTATACAAAAATATTGAGTAATTATCTGTTAAAGTTACCCCGAGCAATCACTCATTATATTTACCTTTTATCTGTTATAGTTACCTTTTTTTCAATAGTTCAGGGGTGACTATAACAGAGTAACTACTGTACCTATAACGCCATAAATTTTCCCCCAAAAAAAAACAGTATGTCACATACTGTATGTGCAAGTGATTTTAGCACTAAAATTATTTTTTTTTGATAAAAAAGATACAATAGCGACCCGGCTAAGAGTACAGGTGGGTGCGGCGTATAGTTGGAACCCACGCAAAAAACCTACGTATGCCTCCGCAAAAACCTACGCATTTACGCAAAAACCTACGCAATTACGCGTATAGTTGGGCTTTTTTGGCGAAAAACTTTGTACTTCATAGTCTTCCGTGATTTGGTTTAACCTCAAAAATTTGAAGTAAATACGCTATATCAGTTATAATAAGAAAACACTTGTTCGATTGATGCTGTTTAACCGGTTTGTTATGGCAGATTAAATTATTACATGAAAGGTTCTAAACGATCGAGGGTCTTAGCCTCCGCAATATTTAACTAAATTGTTTCAAGCATTGGCCAATTAAAAGTTATAGGCGGTTAAAAAAATAAAAATCAGATTTGAAGACCCTACAACCTCCTTAAACAATTTGAAATATCAAATTATTATTTTGTTTATAAAATGTAGTTTTTAGATATAATAAAAATGTTGTATTTTCACTATGTTTCAAAATTTACTGAGTTTTGTCGAAAAGGTTTTGCCAAGTTATACATTATGCATAAAGTTTTTGGAACAGCTAGTAGGTGTTTTGGAACAAATTCATATCTTTTAACATACACGCCTATGTGTTTTGAACAGTTTATTCCATAAATTTAAAAAGTATCATTTTTAATATATTTTAGTTTTTTCTCCGAGGAAATTTCGCTGTTAGTTGTGGGATTAAAATTAAATACATTTTAAACCCATCTAAAAAATCCACGATTAGCTTCCTCACATATTTCGGTGCTCTGTTAATATCATCTTGCACATTAAAATCTCTCGATTTAATGGTCGGTTTTTTGTTAACCCCCTTGGTAACCAGCATGGGTAAGTCTCCCGTGGTCAAAGACCAGTTTCGGTCCAAATTGGTCATAGAAGACTCCGCCGAGGACATGTTGACGGGTGTCTGAATTCGGGGTATACCGTTTTCGTCGAGTATTTAAAAATGCATATCTTTCACTATAGAAAAATGCGTAGGCGGATAATATTCTTAATTTTAAATATAGATTTCTAGAATACCCCCCTGTATGTTATATTTTTTTTATTTTTTCAGTCACTAAAATATATTAACATGACATTTTATTTCTCACAGTTTGTGATACAGTCCAAGCTCCCTGACTGGTACTGATACCGACCCTAAAAAGTTTTACCAGGAAAAGATTTTGTATCAGTTAGGGAACCTACCTATACTTTATCTTAGAACGCTAGACTGTAGATTTAAAATGATATTTTAATCACGTTGTAATCTTCGAAATAAAATCTAGAATTCTAAAATAATAAATCAAAAGTTTTCAACTTGTACTCTTTTTGATATTTCAAAAGCCATAATTATTCAAACCAATCTATAAAACAAACAGCAAAGGTACGGTCAGAATTTGTTTTTGTATTTATACATCTTGACGCAAGATTCTTGAGTCTTCATAAAAATAGACAGAAGTTCAAAAGACACCCCCAAAAATCTGTACCAGTTAGAGACACATTGACCGCTTTCAAAAACTTGTTCTAGTAAGAGGTGTACCAGTAAGGACGCGATAACTGTATCAGACTTGTATAAAAAAAATCTAATCAGAGGGAATTTTCTAGCCCACGCGATTTTCATAGAAAAAGATAGGGAAAAACTTGACGAAAATGGTATACCTCACTGAATTCCGGTAAAACTGGAATTCCAACTTACTTTTGACTTTCGGTCCGAATAATAGCTCCTGGGGGCAAGGTTTTGGGTAGAGTGGCTACGAGACAGGTTCGATTCGAGACAGGTGGAGACGGAGCTTTGAGATTGTGAGTACATTTCGGCAGAAGCTATTCGGTCGATTTTGGTTTTAGATTCAGAGACAGCGTCCCCCAGGCCATCTAGCATTTGACGGACATCTTCAACTTCATCAAAGACACCGTTGCGGGTTAACTTAATTTTATAAGTGAAATTTGTCAAGGAACTTTGAAGCCGAGAAAGATGCAGCCTCTAGAGTTTGAAACCATAAAAAATGGAGGGATGCTTTTTTGGTTTATTTTATTCAAAATGTAAATCTTTTGATATGAAAGGTGCGTAGGCGGAAATTAATGTACAAGAAAAATACAAATTTGTTAGAAAAATTTAATAATCATTTTGATTTTTGCAAATTGCAAGATTTTTAGCGCCTATTCACTTTTTAATCGCAAAAGAAAGAAGAAAAAAATCGACCAAAATGTAAACAACATGTATAATTTTTGCTTTATATAAAAAAGACAGCTACTTTTCATGAAATAATTATCTAATTTAACCCCTGAAATTTCCAAAGAATGATTGCGGCGATTTTTAGGAGTAAAATGCAGTAAACATATACAGTACTATGATAGTATACATGTATGATATACTTCTTAGAAATCGCCAAAATCATTTTTTTTTGACAATTTCAGGGGTAAACATCACGAGTTTATTTAATTTAAAGTAGTTATAAAAATGTCATTTCTACTATACGAAAAAAGGAGATCTTTGAGTCCTCCATTGCGCAATCGCGTTTGACTAATAAGGGCGTGGAAAATAAGGTCGTTGATCAATAAGGGCAAAAATGATCGAAAAAGCTGCATTTTTTAAATGTCCCATTTAGATCAGCCCAGTCGCGTTTAACTCGCGATAAGTCTCAGTTGTACTTTCACCCTATATAAGCTTACCGTTTGAACGTAGTCTGCTCGTTCATTCGCATATTTTTGTTTTTTAGGTAAAGCCGGCCCATTTTTTTCCGTCTGTTCTATAATTTGATAATTTTTCCATTTTTTATTTTGGCCAAAGTGAATATTGGCAGTCGTCCTTTCACTTTCACGAACTGGACGATCATCGAGTTTTGTTAAATTTTGTAGAATTCGTATTAAAAATAATCGATAATCAGGTTCATTTTTCGTTACTAAAAAAATATTCTAAAAAAGGTTGAATTTCGGGTAAATTTTCGAAAAATTGATTTTTAAAATTGAATTTTCTTGAATTCCATCCATTTTTGTTTATGGTAAGGGTACAAAACGCGGACCAAAATTGGAAGCATATGCTGCACCAAATTTATGGTTAATTTGGCATATGCTGCACCAAATTTATGGTTAATTTGTATCAGGGATGCCAAAATGACAATTAAAATGTCTCAAACTGACCACAAGAGCCGCTAGAGAGCAAATCTGAAGCATTGCCTGGACTATTTTTTCGTTGGCCTATTGATAGGGAGCGCACCAGTAAAACTAACGAGAGAACTACAGTAGTTTTAAGAACGCCCATTTAGAGCACTAACTTCGAATTTGAGCATACAAAACTCCATTTACTTAATTTTCCAGAATTAGGGCCGTTGCCAGAATAAAATTTGCTACCTTTTAAAATTAAAATTTTTTGGAAAAATTTTTTTTGGAAATTTGTGAAAAATTTTTTGTTCATTTCGTAGGAATGTCGGACTCTACTATATATGAGTCAAATAAAAAATCGACAAAAATTTCTTCCAGTTATTGGCTAAGCCAACGAAAAAATAGTCCAGCAAATGCTTTACATTTTACTCTCTAGCGCTCTGTGGTCACTTGGGACATTTTAACTGTCATTTTCGACTTCCCTGATAGAAAATAACCATAACTTGGTTTTGCCGCAAATATACCATTGCCCGTTTTAAGCTTGAAAATCATATCATAAAAATGCAGCAAATCAATTGGAATATGTTTTTTAAAAGCACAAAGACAACTTTAAAAACGAAACAAAAAAAATCGTTTTTTCTACATGATTATACTTTTCAAAATTAAAGTTATTGAAAGTTTTTCTAATTAGACCACTACAATTTCGGCTTTTGAGATTTAAGCCCAATTCATTTTCAGTGTTTTATTGCCTTTTTCAGGGTCACTTTCAAGGCACATTTTCTTAAGAATTTGTTCAGCGACCCTCAAAAAATACATATTTTGAGTTTGAGGTTATTTCAAAATCTAACCAAGGAGGAGATAGCTTTTTCGTTTTTCAAAAAGGCGGGCTCGTAGAGGTTACGTATTCTAGGTAGTGGTATGTAACCAAAAAAGTTTTGACGTATTTTTTTCGCAAGCATAAATATCGTGTCAGCCTGCCGCCGGAATGTTTTGTGGTCTATGTTCGATGCAATTTTTTTGGAAATTTTTTTGTGTTATCTACGTTATTGAGTAGAATTTGACTGCTGAAATAATAATTTAAATAAGGCAAAAGAGGATATTTTTTTCTTAAACTTGCTACGAACCTCATAGTTAAACGTGGTCAAGTTCGGATAGCCTGACGCTCATTGTACGGTCCAGTTTTTGTGGTTTTATTAACTTCTGCAGGCAGCCTCCTCATTTCTATGAACTATGGTTAGGAATACAATCGGCAGGTTATAACTCATTGTTTAAATAACGATTTTAATTAACGGTTATAGCATTAATTTAAATTTGTGGGGTCTTTTCCAAAATTCAAATTGGAATTTAAACTGTAAACGGTACTTACCAATTCCATTATCAGATAACCAAGTTTTATAATTGTACATCTCAGGGAAATTTTTGTTATATGACCCGATATCAATTGTGTATTCAAAAATTTTAAATTGTGAAAATTACATGTGTAGCGAATTCAAATTTATATTCAAATTTTTTTTTGGTCATATAAAAATATTTTGGAATATGGGGCTGAACAGGACAAATTCAAATTTGGGGTTCATATTACAAATTGTTAGTAAATTACACCGATAAAGATTGCTGGTCCAGGTAGATTTTTTAAGAAAGCGTGGTTATCAATTCATTAATATAGGTTGATAAAAAAGTAAACATTAAAATACCACCGCAAAATCATCGATTTGTAACTTTGTAAAATCGTCAGTTTTTACGATTATATCAAACAAATTTGATGAAAGTTCAAATTATTATTTTACCAGATTCAGATCCACTCATCCCGTTCATGTTATTGCTCATTAGTTTCATATTTTCCCAATTCGGCATTGGGTTCTATTTCCATCTTAACAAATTTTTCTAACTTTTTTCCTGCTGTACTTTAGCTCTGATGGGCATAATGTCGCATTTCGATTTAATTCGGTTTCTTTGTGTATAATGTAAAAGAAACCAACTCGGCGAATTGTATTACGGCCACCTCTTGGTTTAATTCGAGGAAAAAGAGATCGGAAGCTTCGTAGAGTAAATTTTTTCAAATCGGAGAGCTTTACAACCAAAAATATTATCGAGGCGGGTATTGTTTACGGGACCCGGTTCGAGTGAATAAGTGGTCAGAAAAATCAGTTATAAAACCTCATTTTCAGCACTGACGTGAATTTTGTTACAGGGTGGGCGATNAATTATTCAAAAAAAAGTATCCAAAAGTGTTTTGTATGCTCGTACCGGTTCAAAAAGACGATTTTCGCATTTTTTGAATAAATTTTAATTGGCCGAGGCGATAACAGATTTTTTTTTTATTCTTCGGGGATATGAAAAAATTAAGAAAACAAAGCAGATTATTTTAATTTTTTTCTAAAATTTTCCCAGCTCTTCCCAGGTCCAATTTTTTGACCACATGCGTCAAATTTTCTAAAGAACAGGAAAAAAGCAAAATTTAATCATCCCCGACCATCCCCACGTCACCAGCCCAAATTTAAACAAAAAATCGGTATTTTAACCGGTAAAAAATCGAATTTTTGAAAAAAAAAATATATTTTTTCATTTTAAATGCTGGTCAAGATTTTTTTTCTCGTTTAGCTTCAAGAGCAACCATTCAAAACTTAGAAATTGGCCTGGTGCGCTCCCTACCTATTGAGTAAATTGGTTTCATGGAAGTGAAAAATTACACTTAAAATGTTCCAAATGACCACAGGAGCCGCTAGAGAGCAAAATGGGGACAATAAGAAAACTGATTTTTTAAGGATAAATTGATATCTGTTTGATGGAAATTGAGTTTCAAACTCATCAAAAGTACACACATTTGTTCGAAGGTGAACATCCTCACAAAATAACTTTATTATTAATTTCATTTTTTCTATGAATCTTCAAAGGTCGTAGAAATAAGCTCTGTGACGATGCTCAAGAATATCAAAAATACATCTCGGCATTTAATAGTGTTTTTGAAGAGAATTTCTAATTATGCTTTATTAATAAAGTACAGAAAAGGAGAAAACATTTTTAACAAAATTAAATTTGAATTTGAAAACTCGTGCCCAGATAAAACCGTGCAAAACTTGTTTGTCAGGAAAAAAAAGTTTTCTTGCACCAACCATAGTTTTTGTTTGACAAAAAGTGTTGCCATGCCCCGAGTGAACACTATAATTTTATGTGTACTCTAATATCACACTAATATAATCGTATCCTGGAATATTAGAATTAGGTAAACTTGTGTCCAGTGTAAACGGTATAAAACGACGCAAAGCTGTTTCTTGGGAAAGGTTAGGGTTAAAAAATAGGGGTGTGTTCCGCAGGAACAAACGACCATATTTTTTAACAATAACCATAGACTTCTTCGAGAAAAGTTTTGCCATGCCACCAGTGTACAGTTATTTTTTCTATGAACCAGCAAAATTTTACCATTGAAATATTATTTTGCTTAGGTATATTTTTTTTAATGCAACCCACTTTTCTCAGCATGATTACTAGAAAATTATAAGAGAAAATTATAATAAATAAATTAACGTTTTTTTTGTATCATGTACCCAAGTAAAAAGTTTTGCCTTGTCCTTTGTGTACACAATTATCTTTTAAACACAAATTGTAACATGTTACAGCCCCCAGCAGAGCCCGCCGGGAGGCAATGATTTCTTTATTATGATTAAAGAGAAGCCTTCTAAAAAATCCTAATTTAATGATGTTAAATAGATTTATTTTGATTTATGGAATTGCATTTGACGGTTTCCCATGGGAATCATATTTTCTTGCATCAATCTCAGATGTTTTACATCAAAAAGTTTTGGCATGCCCTAAGTGTACACAATAAAACATATGACAGCACCCGGCAGGGCCCGCCGGGAGGTAATACCATTGAAATTTGTGTAAAAATGAAAAATTTAGATTGATAAATTTATGACAAAAAAAAATTTTCGAAAATTCCCATGTTTTTTGTATCATGTACCCAAGAAAAAAATTTTGCAATGCCCTTAGTGTACACAATTATCTTTTAAACACAAATTGTAACATATGACAGCTCCTGGCAGGGCCCGCCGAGAGGAAATACTTTTTTGAAATACTATTCACGGACCAGATTGTATACTGAAAATCAGTTTCCAACATTTTTTACATCAAAAAGTTTTGGCATACTTTAAGTGTACACAATTATCTTTTAAACACAAATTGTAAAATTTAACAGCCCCGGCAGGGCCCGCCGGTAGGCAATACCATTTGAAATACTATTCACGGACAAAATTATATTGTAAAAATCACTTTCAAACATTTTTTTATATCAAAAAATTTTGGCATGCCCTAAGTGTACACAATAATACAGAATACAGCCCCCGCCGGGAGGCAATGCTATCTTTATTATGATTAAAGAGAGAAGCCTAATAAAAAACCTAAATTTAATTATTTTAAATAAAATTATTTTAATTTATGGAATTGCATTAGACGGTTTACCATGAGAATCATATTTTCTTGCATCAATCCTTGTTTTTTTACATCGAAAAGTGTTGTCATGCCCAATTATACACAATAATACATACAAAAGCCCCTGGTAGGGCCCGCCGGGAGGCATCAGTGATGCTGCATCACTATTGAAAATAATGTAGAAATAAAAATTTCAGATGGATATATTCATGCAAAAAAATATTTTCGAAAATTCCTATGTTTTGCCTCAGAAAACCGCTAATTTCCGAAGTCTTTTACCAGTGAACCCGTTGACTTGGAAATAACAAAAAAGTTTTCCATTCAAACATTTACTTTGGTACATGGTACAAAAAAACAGTTCGTCGATATCTCTTATAATCTCGGAGTAATTATGCTGACAAGGGTGGGTTTCAATAAAAAAAGCTACGTTAAATATTTTTTGTTTGAAAAACCCTGCCTACCGAAAGATATATATACAGATTAAATTTGGTAGCACGGAAAGAATCAATATTTTATATCTCAAGAAATTTTTTTTTGAAAAATATGAGATCGATGTAAATTCGAGCGAAATTTAGAACAAAAAAGTAAATGTGATAGTTTTTTTGATGATAGAAAATCGACAAAACGAAAACTTTTCTTAAAAAAGGCCAATTTCATAATAAGTTATTCTGAACTTTGTGTATTCAATCGAAAAAATATTGTAAGAAATGCAAAATTTGATTTCGAACAAGAACATCTACAGAACGTGTACATTATTTCAGAAAAAAATTCTTTTTAATTTTTACTTATTGCTCTCTAGTGGCTGGAGTGGGCTTTTTTTCAAATTTTAATGGTCATTTTCGGTTTCTCTGGAATAATTTAACTTCCTGCCCTTTATTTTTTTAGGGCCCGAATATAGCCAGCGTTTTGCTCTCTAGCGGCTGTTGTGGCCAATTTTTAAAATTTTTACGGTCATTTTCGGCTTATCCGATACCGATTAACTCCGTAGCCTCATTTTTTTTAGCCTGCGCATGGCCCGCGTTTTTAGCGGCTTTCGTGGTCAATTTAAAGCTTAACCTATTTCGAATTCGGATTCCCGAGGTCGATTTACCCACAATGGGACCTCATGGCGGGCAATATTTTTTTGGCCTGCGTATTGTACCCTTATCTTTGATTATATCGATTACGGAACCTCTTGGAACCTTTTAGGTAGCTGTTTTTTTAAAGGACACAAACAAATATTTTGACGAAGTCGAAGCTCAGACATGGAATCATCAAACGGTTTTTTGCATCGTGTACCTGACCAAAATTCAGGGACGCATTTTTTTTTAGTTTTTCCCAGGCAACCGGTAAAATCCGGTTTTCAGGGAATCTTACATAAATTCTTTCTCAAAACTTGCGCCAATGGACAGTTTTTTTTCACTAGAAATTTTCTGGCAATGTTTATTTTGACATCTGACACCTCCATTGGTGTCAAATTACACTTTTTTGAATTTTTATAACTTTTGAATATATAAGGATGGAAATATACTTAACCCCCACCTGTTTTCAATGTTATATTACCCACCTGCAGCTGAGTGTTTTAAAACGCACTTGTATTTGCTACCTATGAAACATGACTTAAGGTGCGCACCGGGACTTTCTTAACCAAATAAAAAGATGCTAATAATGAAAAAAAAAATTTGGGCCCCTTAGTGGTCAAAAAATCGCTCTTGAAAACTCTATTTTCTGGCTTTAAACTCAATAAAAAGGAGATAAATAATGTTTTTTTTTTCAATTAAAAACCGCACGAGCGTGACCGCAACGAAATTTGAGTTGAAACAAAATTAATAATTTTTGAATAAGTTTGAAGAAAAATTTTGGTTGTGTGATGGAAAAATTAAACCATCGAAAATGCGTAGGCGGAAAAATGTTTCTTTATAAAAAATTAATTCAGGTATGGCCAGCGACCCCTTTTGATTTGCCTTTCTTTTGTAGAATTTTACGGGCTATAATTTGTTAATGGAATTTCTTGCGCACGACGCGCTCCTGCTCAAAACGTCAATTTGAATTTTTACCGCCAATTACACCACCAGGTGGTGCCGAGTGTAAAAATTAATAATGCCAAAATTTTGCTCTCCGAAACTTAACATTATTTGTGTATTTGTAGATTATTATCTTGTTCCAGTGCTGTTTTAACTGCAAAAAACAAAAAATTGCATCCAAATAATGCATTTCTGGTCTGATGAGAAATTTTTGAAACTCACCAAAATTCTTGAAATAAAAAAATAAGGGAAACTTTGGGGTCTGTTCGGTTATTCCACCGGCCAAAATGATACTTTCCCAAAATATTTTTGGTCTCTGTGTTTTAAAACACAGAAATGCAGGTGGGGGTTGAGATAAATCTGGGTAATTTTTGAAGATAAATTGTTTGTCAATATTTTTTTTGGCAATTTCTTCATTTTGATAATATTTTTGAATATAAAGCGAACGTTATTTCATTTAATCAAAATTGTATATCCGAGTTTATTGTTTTTTTGGGATAAGTATTACCCAGATAAGTATAATAATTTATGACCCAAAACTTCAAAAATATCGTATGTGCCACTTCCGAGCTATCTAGCCGTTTTATACGCCCCTATTAAAAAACGGGCTCCGTCGTCTTGTACCCAGCTACATAAATGAGTAAACAACTATTTAAAGGGGGTTTTGAATTCTATTTATCATAAAGTGGAAAACTTTATATTAGACCAAAATTCACTTAAGGGGGTACTCAACGGTTTTTGACATTTTAGATCTTGTTCGAACTTGTTCGAAAATTGCATTTTGGTTCAACCGGAAGTCAATTTTTGGAGTTTCTTGAAATTTATTTTCATCCGATTGTACCGAAAGTACCCTCAAATTGAAGCTACTGCAAAACTGAAGTAAAAAGGTGCTACTCACTTTTACTTATTTTTAGAATTTTTCATTAAAATTGAGGTTTATGTATTTTTTCAAAAAAAATACTTAGAAAAAAACTGAAAAAACTCGAATATTTTTAGAAAAATCTCGAAATTTTTTTTCATGATAAGAGCAGAAATGCATTTCGTGGCCTTCCTGAGGCTATTTGGTGCAGTTATTATGTCCCTAACCTGAATTAAAAAACCGTTGAGTACCCCCTTAATGAAAATAATGGCTCTACTCAGTTACCTAATCTAATCGATGTTCTCCGGGGCAAAAATGGCATTGAGATGTCAATTTGCTCAAAAANTTAAATTCTCAAAAACTTTCGCGGAATAGCGTAGGTAAACTTTTCTTTGAAAAATACCCTAAAATCAGATAAAAAATGAACATCTGTGAAAAAAGGATACAAGACGACGTATCTCTAAAAAACAGCCTTACCTGGATTTAATCGTAGATCAATTGTATTTAATTTCTTATTACTTCTTAGTTTAAATAAATGATCTAATTCTCCAACATTATTGTAATATAAATTAATAGATTCGAGATGCCGCAAGTGATTTAGACCATCCAAGGATAATAGCGCGTTTCGTGATAAATCCAAATTTACCAAACGAGTAAAGTTTATAAGTGACGAATCCAAATGAGTTATTTTATCATGATAAGAGCCTTAAATAATTTTTAATGGTCATTTTTTCATGTAGAAATTTCTAGTTTTATTTTCTTAAAATTATATTAAACGGAAAGCCCCCTAAAAACAATTTTAAAACTCAATCAAAATTATCATACAAATATATTCTGTACTACTATAGTATACTACAGTACGACATGGTTTTTGTCTATAAAGACACGTTCAAATTTGAGGTTTTGGCCTTATAGACGAACAATGCGCTGAAAGACATAAAAAATAGCGCTAGAAACGCAAGCCAAAATTTTGCCCATTTTGTCCGTATAGAAAAAGACCACAGTTGTTATATAATTTATAATATATTTTATATACTAGTTATATCATTTTATATCAAAAAATAAAGAAAATTAAACGATTTTGTCATACCAATAAGTTAACTACAGCCCCCTAAATGTAAACCGGTCGGAGCGTACTTTTTTTAAAACCTACGCGGTTGTTGGGAGCTGTAGATGGACTCCAGATTTTTACTGTTCCGCTAAAAATATACATTTTTCTAATACAAGATACAATGGTTAGGTATCTTTTCTTTCAGGTGGACCACCGTTTTCAAGCTAAAACCATAGAATATATCATTTTGTTTGCATTGAACAGCTGACAAAAATTTGAGTCTCATTTTGATGCTGTTTCGAAAAAGATTGCAATTTTTTTTTCCGATAATTAAATGCTTTACTTTCAAAGACTGTGTTGGACATTAAAATAGTGTTCAAATGGTAGGTAAGTTAGTTTTACGTTAGTTTTAAATTATATTATGTTTTATTTCAATTTAAATTTTGGTTTTATTGTTATGTTTCACGTTTTGCGTCTTCAGAATGAGAATAAAATTGCAGAATTTTTAACAGATGTTTTTTGGGTCGAAAAGCAATTTGACGAATCGGGCCTTAGTTTCGCTAAATTAATGCCTGATTCGTGGAAATTATTAGGTGATAGGGATGTCAGATTTTGTATGAGGAACAAAAACATAAAAACTTCATGATTTTGTGATCTTTTTCAGTGTTTAAATTTGGTTTTCCATACAAATTAAAATACCTTCAAATATTTTACGGTTATTTTTATGTAACAATTTTTTCGATTATACTAAAATGACTTTCAAAAAGTCAAGGTTTTTGTTTGCTGTAGCATCGTTATGATCAACGGCCTAGTACGTTGTAAAAAGATGTTGGTAGGTTGAGCAAGTTTCAATGTGTTTGGTGTATAGATGAGTTTTTATTTGTGCGATGGTTTTTTTACTATAGTATGTAGCATTTGCTGTGTTTCGCCTATATATTCAGATTCACAATCACATATATAGTTATTAGCAAACGTTACAATGCTGGTAGTAATTTTTTTGTAGCGTTTAAGGCGGTCAGTTTTAAATTGAAGTTGTTTAAATTGAAGTTGTTTGAGTGTTTGACTCTCGATTTTCTGTAAAAAAATGTTTATGTAAAATTAATTTCTGGCGAGATTATTTGGGTACGGAACAACTGCCCACTCATTTTTTTTGACTCGTAAAATATTTTGCAGATTACTACTCGGAGTGGCGCTTTTGGGAGTTGAGCACAATAATTTGGGCCTTTAAATAACTTATAAGTAGGGGACCATTTTTGACATACTTTAGCATCATCGGGGACGACTTTGTGGAGGCATTGGATTATTTCCTGGTAATTTCCCAGGCTGTATAAAAGAGATTTTTAATGTGTTAGTCATACTGTCACATTTTTTGATTGAATCATGTAAGGTGGTGTTGTATGTATTCAACGATTTCTAGCGAGTACAATCAGAGTATTCCGAAGAAAAACACTAGGAGGTGATTGAAATGTGCGTCCAGTGATCATTTTATTTGATTCTCGTCTCAAACAACAGCTTGATATAATTAATTAAGGGAGTTATCAACAGACTCCGAAATCAAACAAAATCAAATAAAAACGGGCCTGTCCTAATTTCAGTATGCAGAATTCTTAAAAATTTAGAAATTCCACTAAAGCGCGCCGCGCTGAGCTTATCTCCCCCAAAAAAGCCCAAAAATAGCCTTAAAATTGAAATTTTCGAAATACATTATGTTTAAAATTTTCTTTAATGAAAAATGCAAGTCTATGAAATTTGTATGCTAGAAATCTTAAAAATCTGAATTTAAACTCAAAAAATAATAAATTTTCACAGTAAATGAAATTAGGACAGGTTTTATTATTTTCTGTCCTTGTCCTGTCGTCAACTCCAGGACAGAAATTAGGACAGGTTTCATTATTTTCTGTCCTTGTCCGCATCCGGATTATTTACCTGGAAGTTTTAAGCTTCTGATATCTTCTGGATGATTTTCTGGTTTTAGCTCGATTCGATCTCGAATATCGTTTTCTGTCAATCTATGCTCCGTTCCGTTTTCAAGTTCCTCCATAATTTAAAATATATTTTCGTAGACGCAAAAGTTAAATCATTCTAAAATTTTATAATACCGTATATTTAATCTAGTCAATTGAGGCGTCACTTAGGGGCTTTTTTCACAATTTGGATCAAGTTTTTCACACTATTAGATTTATCACTTCAGAATAAAAGTTTAAATAGGGTTTTGTCTAAAGTATAGCAAGGTGCGAAATTTGCTGGGAAAATAGCTTTCAATGATCAAGGCAAAAACAAACAAACTTTTGTATAGCGTTAAGAGCTATCCTAGAAATTTTCCCGGTATTCGAGGAAAAATAAATACTAGTAAATACTAGTTATGGTATCATTGGTATATGAGGTTTTATCTATAAAACGATCGAAACAGTATCAATTTGAGTTTTTGCTCAGCAATTGTATCCCGTATTTTAAAATTTGCTAAGGATCTTGATAAAAAAGGTAACGATACTTGGAATGAAGTTTTTTGTGACCGTGTCGATGACCGGTATACGGTGCACCGCGGTGTACCTGTTAAAACATAAAATAGCGGTTTTCAAAAAAACTTCTGCTACATTTTCCTATAAAAAATGTGTAGACAATCGCGCTGAAAAAATATCAATATTTTCGAAATAATTGATGGAATTTGAAACAAATTGATGCTTCTTATTTTATATTCAGATCAAATAGACTATTTATGTATCCCACAGGCATATGTTAGATTTGAAATTTATGTTTTAATAGTCCCCGACCATTTTAAATTAGAGCAATTTCGACATAAATCCAATTAGTTGATATTCGGCTTATACATATCAAAGATAGTGCCCGTCACCAGAAAAAATATTTTCTTCGCTCAAAAACATAACTGCGAAAGCATCGGGCGCCCAAATTATATACGTTGAACCTCACATGAGTAATGTGCGTAGGTTGTGATTTTGTAGTACTGTTTCCGAGAAGGTGATTATGACGCAATTATGTTTTGAAGCGAATTTCCCAAAATTTGACAAAACATTTTTTCTTGTGACGGGAATCTTCAATATCATATTGACAATATGCTTATCATATTATGATAATAGGTCCAGACGCAAAAAGGCCTCTCAGTGCCTTATAAACATTACAACCGCTACCCCCTCAATTTAAAAGTCGGATGTATGGTTACCGAGAATGGTGTCTAATTTCGCTAAAAATGGCTCATTTCCCGACTTTGGACTCGTCGCCTGGCCGAACTTGTAATCAAAAAGAAAAAAAAATATTTCCATTCTCATTTTTTGCCTTAATTAGTCTGGTCTCCAGTTTTTAGAAAATTCTGTGAACCGATCAGTACCCCCTTAACCCCTTCACACACGAGCATTTTTGAAAAACACCTATAGATTAGTGATCAGAAATCACAGGTTACTTCTGAAATACTCAATTTTTTAGGAAAAATTTTTCTCAATCTACTCCATTTTTTCAATTTTGATCTGACTGTTAAACAGTCACTGTTTTGAGTAACTTTTTATTTCTTCAGAAGTGATTTCGATAAATTGCGTAGGTTAGGTTTGATTTTCGGAAAACAGCTGTAGACTGAAGACCGTAAATTGCAGGTTATTTCTGAGATAGTCACGATTTAGAAAATTTAATTGTGGATCTCCTCCATCATTAATTTTTCATTTGACGGCTCTCATTTTCCCAGAAATGATTGCGTAGGTTAAAAGTCATTATTCTACGGGGTTAATGAAGTCAACATGTAAATTAAAGAGTATAAAAAGTTAGGTCTATCCTTAATCTCAAGGACTAAAAAACAGTGAAGTTACAGTCACTTTTAGTTTTCCCGTAATAAGCGTCCCCGAATGGCGTTTTATGTGTGAGAGGGTTAAAGGATAATTCCAAAAAACTATATTTTTCAGACATTTTTAATGTTCATTGACCGACTTTTTTGACTTATTTCTCTAAAAATTGTCTTAACGTACCATATATTTATATTTTAACAAATATTTTATTTGTCATACAATACAGTAGTATACGTAGCGTATCGACCATTAATATCGAACTATAGAAATGCTGGGTGAACACGCTAAGTATACGGTATATCAGATTGTTTTACATAAAAAAATATTTTCCTTGACAGTGATTATTTTTAATTTGGTCATTGACTGCGTTTTCGACTTAGATCTCGCACAATCACACTTTTAGAGTGCATGACGCGCCACTATGCGCTCACTTTTTGATATTCTGATTTTAAAACAGTTTTTTTGCAGACTGATTGACTGAGAGTGAAAATATTAATGCTGGTCTTCGTCGGTTTTAATATTAGTAAAGAAGTCATTTTCAAGGTTTTAATATAATTGAGTTAGTATTTAGTAAAAACCAACATTTTACGAAAAAAAAGTAGTACTCCATAAGGGGTTTTAGTATGACGTGAACAAGCTCCAATTTTTGGCAATTGTCTTCAATTAAATAACATAAATTAAAATTTAAGCGTTTTAAGTATAAAAAGATTAATTTTTTACTTATTGTAATTTATTTATAGTATATTTATGTGTATCAGACTAAAAAACGCTAAGACTTTAATTTTTTATATTTTATTTGAATAGAAATGACTCAAAGTTGGCGCTCGTTCGCGTCGTATTAAAAGCTCCTTACAGTATTTTGAGAGGGATATTGTTTCGAAACTTAGCTCAAACGTTTAATTGGGTTTTGGTCCGATTCCATTTAATTCTTCATTTATATCGATTACGGGGCCTCCTGGGCATTTTTTGCCACTTTTAGCCAACATTTTTATATAATTCGGTTTTTGAAATCGACTCATCCGATTGAGTTCTTAGATAGCTCAAACTGACTTAAAATATTAAGAGAAAATAAATTTAAAAAAATGGTCTGAATCAGACTATTGTTTCCAATGTTTTAACAAAAACTGATAATTAAACAATTTCAATAATCTCAGAAAAAAATCAAAAAATGGTCATAGAAATTTGTGCTCAGTTTGAGCTATCTAGCCTATATTCTAGGAACTTAATCGGATGAGTCGAAAGCCGATTTGTATTAAAATTTTGGCTAAAAATGCCCAGGAGGCCCCGTAATCAATATCTCGACCTGATTAAAGTTATTTTGGGCACCAACAACCCCCTTCGAGAAGTGGGTGTGGCAAATCAGGCTGTTTTCTAACTTTAAAATCATTGAAAATAAACCCAGTATAAACATGGAAAAAATTGGAAATCCTTTGTTTATTTCCAAGTTGTTGTACGTGCGTTTATTATTCGATAAACGAAATCTTTTCTGAATTATTCCTCTTCTTATGATTTTATTCCAATTATCACCCATAATAAAAATAATCAAATTATCTAAAATCTCATTTGCACCTTTTTAGTTCGATAAAACTTTAATCTTGACAGAAAAATCTATTTTCTCTCTTTAATAGAACTCTTAACTGCCTATCGTATTATGTGCTTTCCTTTGTATCTGTGCCAATGAACTGTCGCAAATACACAATGACAATTAACTACCATTATCTCAAGTGGATTTACAAAAAAATGGATTTAAAAAAAATCTGAAAAAATTGTTAGTTGAAAAGTTTCTTTCAAATTTGGGTATATTTCGGGATGTCACGTACGGATTCCACAAGCATTAAAAACCATTGTTGTACGGTTTCCGCGGTACTTCTATTGTTTATAAAAAATACATGTTGAGTCATCAGTTTTGTAGGATATTGAGCGGACCAAAAAAAGAAGTCACGTGAATCCTCCTCCTTCTAATTGAAGAAAATTATAAATTTGGAATACAGTATGTGTTTTTTTAAAGGGAAGATAATCTCAAGTGTCCGGGAGAATCGTCTATAATTTGGGGAGAATTCTCCCGAATTGTTTACATTTTATTCCCACGAAAAAAAACACATACTGTAAACCTGCATTTTTACGGTAAAAATTTATCGAAATTAAATTTCAAGCTCGGAAAATTAATATTTTTTACAGTCAGATTTTAACTTTCGTATTTTACTGATACTTACGTTGAAAGGGTATGGGGTATTTTTCCCGCACTAAACAGTTTTTTCTGAAGGACGGTTTATCAAAAAAGATCTGAAATTTTAAAGATTCAGGAAACCATCGACGTTCGAGCTTTCGCATTTAAAAAATTTCAAATTTTTTTCGATCAGCTGTTCTAGAATTAGAAAAACCTTTTTAAATTACGATTTGCTGTCAAACAATTTTTTTGACTTTTATAACATTTTGCTGAAAAACATTTCAAAAGATTATTTGTCCACTATTTGGGAACTTTTGTAGATTCAAACCAGAGGTGGTCAATTTAAACTAAGTTTTGAACTGATTATTTCTTCAATCTCCAGTTGAGATTCTCCATAACATGTAGTTGAAAATAATTTAATTTTTCAAACCAAATTTTTTGATGACTCAAATCCTGCGATATTTCATGCTCCTATAAGATTTGACGGAAATCTAAAATTTGTCCTTTATAAAATTAACAAATTTCAATTGAATTGTCTTTCAAGTAAATTTACAATGTATTTACTACATGTATAAGAAATGAATTTGAAAAGTTTCTTTCAAAATCATTTGAGTAAAATCCTGAATTCCTACGTAATTACGCTATTCCCGAATACTTTATTCCAAATACCAGTGCTTTTGTTAAGCGGAATTCAATTTTTAAACTTTACAGTTTGTAGTTATTTTAAGTTACTTTATAACTTGTATCCACATATACTACAGTAGTTTAATTTTTTTCGCAAGACATACAATATGATAGTTGAACAGATTTTCATATCCGTTTATAGAATAGGCTGTTCAAAGAATGCGTAGGCGTGTAGGAATAAAATATGCTTAGGGGGGACACTGATGGTCCGATTTTTTTCTGTCAAAAAAATCGTACTATTGTCAATGGTCCATTGTCAATGGACCATTGAGCATATAAATGGCCCATTTTAGAAATATTATGAGTAAATTCCGTGGGTACTTCTAAAAATGCGTGTGTTTTCGGACTTTTGGTGCATCCCTGTAATACTTTTCATGAATACCATAATGGTATTATCATTCATTCATATAAAATTATTCGAAAAAATTAGGAAATTTCCTTTCGAGTAATTTCCTTTCTAGTATTTTCCACGGTTTACTTTATCAATTTCAAAATTTTCTCGTATAACCTACACAATTTTTTACAATAAAATGATGATAAAATTGTAATTAATATCTTCAAAATTTCAAAGCAATCATTTTTCTTCTCCCAGAAAGCCTTTCTCCAACAATCCTCTTTTTATAATTATTTTGGGTCTCAGAGTATTCCCGGATTTTGATTGGACGACGAACACGATGAATCATATCGATAAAATATTAAAAAAAATATTAATTTCACAAAGAGAAACTTTCTTGTTTATTATTATTTCCGGATTTGGAGATGATTTGAAATTTAATATCTATGTTTGTAAATGAGAAATTTCAATTTAATTATTCCATGTTAAAAATTCTTTTTTACTTAAGTTTTTTACTTCAAATTTTTAAGACGATTTGAAAGAAGGAATTCCATAAGTCAAAAATGGGTATCGATGTTTTTAAGCTATCTTGTACTAAGTAGAGAATTTTTTTCTGGTCATTTTAAGACTCAAGATTTTTATTTCTTCATAATTTTTTCAACAAAAAATCGGTTTTTCGGTTAATTTTTTGAGATTTTACAGGTAGTCCCGAACCCGGTTCTAGCGAAGTCGTATGAAGAGCCAGATGGCTGATTTTTTGGCCAGTGAAAATAAAGCGTTTTTTGGTTACCCGTTTTTTTGCTTTAGCAATATTTGACTTCAAATAACCCGTCAAAGTTCAATTTCAAGTTCATCGTATAGACTTACAAGTACCCTCAAAAGAACCGAAAGGGTCGACTTTCTGATGAGCGTATTAGAAACTATGGGTCAACTATATACCGTAAGTTCGCTAGAGAGCCAAAACTGGACTTAAGATTGACCTTGAGTGTTGACCAGTTTTTGCACTCTAGCAACCTAACAGTATATAATTGGCCAATCGTTTTAAATACGCTCATCAGAAAGTCGACCCTTCCGGTTCTTTTGAGGGTACTTTCAAGTCTACACGTTAACTTGAAAATGAAGTTTGACGGGTTTATTTGAGGTCAAATATTGGTCGCCGACCTTAAATCAAAATAATGGGTAACAAAAAAACGCTTAATTTTCACTGGCCAAAAATCAGCCTTTTAGCTCTTCATACGGCTTCGCTAGAACCGGGTTGGGGACTGCCTGTAAAATCTCCAAAAAATTACCGAAGAATCGATTTTTTTTGAAAAATTTTTGAAGAGCAAAAAAAATCCTACGTCTTAAAATGACCAGAAAAAAAATCTATACAATATACCTTAAAAACATCGATACCAATTTTTGACTTTTGAAATTCCTTATTTCAAATCGTCTAAACGGCCTTCAGGAAATAAATTCAAAATTATGTTTTTCAAATAGTAATCAACTATTGTACGGAACAATTTGTACCAGATTACCATTTTTATCAATATCTTGAATTGAAAATATCAAACAAGCCTAAACTATTTGTGAGTTTTCCTAATTATACGACCTTTTATCAGGTAGCTGATTTTTTGGTCTGGGGTTTTGAAAGAAAGCATGTTTTGAAAAACCCGTCAGGGACAAAATTAAGTCATAAAGAATGAATATGAAAATAAAACCAGATAAATACCTACTTAGGGTTCGGACCGAGAGAACCAGGGGCCAAAGTTAAACCGATATTAATATGATAACACACTACTAGGGTCATCATTACTAAAAAATGTTCAATGGAAAAAAAGGAGCCACCTAATGGTCAGAAAGTAGATTTCGAAATGGGAGTTTTCCGCCTTTAGTTCTATTTTTTGGATCAATTTTTTTAAACGATGTCGTGTTCGAAAACGAGCCTTACGGCCCCCCCCGCGGGAGTTGTTTTAGATAATTTTTAATTGTGGGAACATATAGTTATAAAATTACCAAAAACCAGAAGTTGACAAAATTTTTATAAAAATAGCGTCAATATTTTTTCCTACAGGTTGAGTTTTCATTTTTATAGGGTTTTGAGCGGAGCAAAAAACGAGAAGGCAATTATCCCTCCTTCGCTCTTTTTGATTGGACCCTGGACCTAGTCCAGTAAAAGCCATAAAAAATTGGAAACTCAACCAGTATGTAAAATCAAAAAAATTACTCTCTTCGTTTCGAGGCAAAAAAGTCGACGAGTACAGCCGAGGCAAAAACTTTCGTTCCGAACATACTTTTTAATTATGACGTCATCAAATGAGTTCCCTTTGTATTTTAATTAACAGTAGATTTACTATATTGAAAATTAATCCAGAAATGTTCCTTCCTATTTTACGCCGGAAGAACCCCACATCTGCTCCAACCTAGCTATTTTCTTATAAGGGGTTTCGTTGGATATGCTTAATAAATATATGGGTAGTTTAATTGACATTTATACCAGGTGATACTGTCATAATATAATAATAAGTAATATTACGATTATACATGAGATTATTCCTAATTTGAAATTTTGAGTTACATCCGTAAATTACATCTGTAATTACTACACAATTTCATCACCTTCACCGGTTAGCCATATATAATATCACCGGTTAGCCATATGCTGCATATGATATGCACCTCATAAAGTTATTTGTTTTTGGAAGAAGCCTTAGAGTAGGGTGGGAATGGCAAATTCAAAGTCCTTGGTGGTGTTTCTGTTTCCAAGTATTCGATAGAGATTTGAACGCTGGGTTTCATGCAAATTTAGAACAAATTCTAATTTGACCCAAACTCCCGTATATTTCGATTTTTGGGGATAAACAAATCAAATTCCCCCCTGGTTTTTGCCAAAAAATTTTTGTTCAAAAGTCTTAAATTTAATAAGCTTTCCAAAAAAATAGGTTAAAATTAGAGTCGCCGACCTTTTTTCTGCCATTCCCACCCTACCTTAGAGTGAAAATTAGTATTCAAAGACTTTTTCATACTGGAAAAGCGGGTTTATAATTTTCGGAGTAATTTCTCAGGAAAATCTTAGGTTGTATTGGTTAAATGCGACTCTGTATTGATAAAAAATCATTTTTGAGTTCCTTGTTATTTGGTAAACCAGTGTGAGCAGAATTCGAAAAAAATGTTCATTTGAGCTTTTTTAGTTGGCAGTTGAGGGAAAAAGCGTTTCTCGATATCGATATGGTTTTCTCGTAATCGGCATGAAAAGGGTGCACGCTCAATACATAAACTACTATCTAATTTTCCTCGGTTTATCACCTAAGCTTACTTTTTACCCTCAATATGATCGACCAATGTTGTTCGGCAATTTTACTTCTGGTTCGAAATAGCCAATTTTCTAAAAACAATAACAAAAAAATGTGAGTTCCCCCAAATTACCGAAACGACATTCCCCTTCTTTTGCCAAATTGATAATGCACTATGAAATTTAACCTAAGATGAGATGGATTTTAAAAGGCGGAAACCTTGAAATTAGGCGGCAGTTCAGAAAATACTACTAGACCTAAATTTAAAAATTTTCTACAATGTACCCCAATAACACGGGCAGTATTATTGCTCCCTGGTTCATGCGAAGCTTGAGAATTAGATATTTTGCATAAACTTTTCCCTGGGATTTTAAAATGCTAACAAATTAACAGGGCTCAAATAAATACCATTTTATGGAAACATACATATTATTTAGGCAAATGTTCTCAATTTTTTTTTATAATGGTTTTGAGACATCATAATAAATCAGGATGTCTCGAAACCAATACAAAAAAATATTTGAGAACATTTGCCTAAATCTTTAGATTCATTTTGCTCACTTTGGAATTTCTATTAAATAACCATAGGAAACATTTTGTCTGTAATTTGTGAGTTACGTTTTGGGGCTTTGTAGCGCGAGTTGCATATCACGAAATTAAACTAACAACAGAATCAATTTTGGTAGTATGGATTTCGACAACCCAAAAAGATAACGATTATTTAATTTTCATTTTGTCGTACTGTAAATTTGTTTGCATGATCAAGCAATGGAGGAATGTACGTTAATGCCACTATTAATTAATATTGCTTATTTTGTAATAAAATAATTATACTAACTATAATCAGTGGATTTCCCAAATATGAGCCTATTAATTGCCTATCTCCATGAACAGACGTATTTTAAAATAGAAGTGTAGATTTATCCCGTACTATATTCGAAATTAATTTTATTGAATATGTAATTTAATATAATTGGTATTCGCTATTTTTAAAAATTTCCGGGCTAAAGATACCTTCACCTATCTCCGATGCGATGAATCATAAATACCACTGAATTAGTCATTATTTGTAATTTGAATTATTATTAAAAATCTCAAAAAACGAAGAGCCTTCAGTTAAAATTAATAAATTTAAAATACTATTTGGAAACACTATTTCCGGATTTATATTTATATTCTCTACGATTTGGTATAGCGAACACATGTATGATTATAGAAATCTCAATTTTCCAAATTAAATGCAGCAAAAAATGTTTATTTAGTTAATCACTCAAAGCTTTTATGAAGATTTGGTCATCTCTAAATCTTATTATAAGATGACAGGCTAAGTGAAAATTGGCTTAAATATGTTCTTAAATTTCTCAAAATAGGTAATCTTTGTCTTATTCAGTATTTTCTGCAGTGACCTGACAAATTTAATTTAGTTTACAAAATTAAGGTGCTAGTGTTTACTAAAAAGTTTGGCTTAATGTTATGAAACAATTCTTATTTCTAATTATCATATTATTATCTAGATCGTATATTGATTTTGCTTGTTTATTTTGACGAGATTTCATAAAAAACATTGCCAATAAAAAATAATCAAATGACATTTTCTCTGAGATATTCCATCAATATGTACTTTTTATTAGAGATAAGACCAGAAAAAAGACTTTGGAGGTCATTTAATACCAATATANCAACCAATCAAAACGGCGGAAATCAAGTGTAACCAGTTTGGAAAAAAGAAGGGAAAAACCTTACACCCTGTATATTTGCATAAGGTCCGTTGAAATTTAGTTACATCCAAATGGGCGTCGAGATTATTTTGAATCAGCACATACGATTTTTTTGAAATTTTGAGTGAGTATACAACTTTCCATATGCGATAAGGAAGGAACCCTGGACATTGGGGTCGGAAATAGACAACCCCGATCATGCGATCATAGATAAACTTAAAAAAACATAAATTTTCAATGATTTTATCGCTTTTAAACTTTTTTTCGAACAAAAAAAAGTTTATGATATTTTGGAGGTGTTTTTGAGCTTCTACCAATAGTTGCAAGAAAACAATTGCAAAGCTTATTTTCCAATATTTTTTTTATAGGGGGCTTCGAATTATTATGGTTTTTGAATTACGAAAAAGAGGTAAAATTGAAAATTTTATGTTTTTAAACTGGTATTTGTACCAGTTAGGGAGCGACAACTGTAATTGTAGAATTCGAATTGATAGAAGACATAAATAACTTAAAATTTTCATGGTTCGTTCCCTAGCTATTTCACCAAAGAGCCTGAGAGTCCCACTTTATATTTATTTTGACGAGATTTCATAGAAAACTTTGCCAACAAAAAAAATAATCAAATGACATTTTTTTTTTGGGATTTTTTTATGTGTACTTTTTATCAGAGATAAGATCAGAAAAAAAGAACTCTGGAGGTCGTTAGAAAATAATATATTTGGCGAACTGATATTTTCACTTTTTATTTACTTTGTGGAAGTCATCAAACGTCTCCAAATCTTTTAGTAAATGTTTTAACATTGATTGAAAAGCTACTGTGGACAAGGAGCATTGATAAAAGTAATCTTCAAAATATAGCTGAGAATGGCATATATCTCAATGTTTGGATTATAAGCTTGTATATTTAGAATATAAGTAATAGTAATTAATCGAAAATGGGTGCAGAAAATATTCATCTATTTAAGGGGGTAGTCATGTCTGATTGCCAATTTTGCCAGGAGCTATTTCAGGGAAAAATGCTGACCTTGACGCAATGATTCCAAAATGCCATTGAGACCTAGCCTTTATCTTGTGAAATCGAAGGTCAAAACTCAGATTTTGATGACTACACCAATCGTCACATTAGATCGTAACAGGAGGTCACTTCGCGAATTTCAAAATCTATCTCCTCCGAGACCATATATCGAATTTGTTCAAAGTTGAATTAATACGTGGGAATAAGCGGACTAAGATTCGTAGGAGAGCGATTGACATTTCGATGACTGAATTTTCCTACGGTCCAATAAAGCCGACGATTTTTGGCCGTTTTTCACGAGTTTTTGGTTTAAACTCTATCTCCTCCGCAGGTATTAGTTTCCAAAATAGGGCCAAAATTTTTTAAAGTACACCTTGTAACATGCCGAAGAGTCGTAGGAGGCTTTTTCTAAAATTTCCATCATACTGAAAATAAGATTTTTCGAAAAAAATTCGAAAATTTCGAAAAAAAAGTGCTTCCGATTTTTTCAAAGTGGCTCCAAAAGGAAAGCCAGTGAAACATTGATGAGAAAGTTTGGCTTCACGTCCAAGTCGATATTTGAAGTTTTAGTGGTCAAATTCGAGCCCAAACGTTATTTTTCTTAACTTCCATCTTCAAAAAAATACTTAGAAAAAAATCGAAAAATCGAAATTTCGAAAAAAAATTTTTATGATCGGGTTCTCATAGTACAGCTTAAGTATCACCCCGGTATCAATTTGGAGCATTTTAATGCCCCTAGCCTTATTAAATCAGACATGCCACCCCCTTAAGGGAGTACCCCACGGACGTTGTATTTTAGCTCTCAGACATGATAGAAAGCTAATTTTTACTTCATTTTCGATTTTGTAATCGGGTTCATTTCAAATAAAATTTAGATGTAAAAATTTTTCCAAAATTTCCTATTTTTTCTAAGCATAATTTCCTTTCTACTAGCTATAACTTTTAAAGTTTTACCCCGTTGACGCTTATTTTGGTTGCATTAGTTCACTCTTAATTTAATAATCGCTATCAAATTTAGAGATAAATTTACGAGCCTCAAAAAAGCGCGTGTTGTATTTTTTAAGTCTTGTTTTTCAGTACTAGAAAGAGGCTTCCGAAACGAATATGAACGTCGAAGATGTGAAGCATATCATATTCGACTAAAACGTCCAAAAATCAACGACCAGAAGGACCTTAAAGCCTTTGGTTTATTTTAAAGTCGGTTTCCAGTAGGTTATCAAACTCTATTTAAAATGCATTAAAATCGCAAAACGCCTCATTTTATTTTTTACTAAAAATTTTTTTAGCTCAATTTGTCAAAAAATAGGATTGTTCTAGATTCTCGTTTCGCACTTGTTTGAACTTGAAAACTTAAAATATCACTGAAACAATATCTTGAAAATGAATAAATAAGTCGATAAAACAAAAAAGTATCTTGAGAATCAAAATAAAAAAAATTAATTTTCGAAAATAAAAAATTTCAAATGGTTTTTAAGATCCTGAAAATCAACGAACCCCATGGGGTCCCACCGGTACGATCATACAAAAAACTTTTTGGTACTTTTTTTGAAAAATTTAGACACATATCTCCTGGGTCTTCAACACTATGAGAAACTCAAGCGACTTTTATTCGCTCGAACAAACGTTTCAACATCACTTAAATGGCTGTGCGGCTACTCCTTAAGGGGTCAGGTGATCAGTGATGTTTGTATTTCAGAGCTTCGTACGGTTAACAAATGCAAGACTGGACATTTTTGAACATACATTAAGAGATATATCATTGATCTCGCGATTCCATTAGACAGTTTAAGTACCAACTCCCACACCCATCTGTCTTACCGCGTCTAATCACGAGTCCCCTCAGCTTTTTCAACTAAACAAGAGATCCTAGGGCTTATATCAGAAGTGTTTGAGATTGGTAAGAATCCGGAAAATTGTCTCGAATTTTTGTGTATAGGAGCTATGTTTTTTCAGATTTTTGTCTCAGCGGGTCAGCAATCTGGATGAAATGTCCGAAAGAAAGGTGTTATTTCGACAGCCCGTTTTGATAAAAGGCTTTTTCTGTGGAAATGCAAGAAACGTCATTTTCGGCATGGTAACAAGTCCAAAGACGTGGTGGAACATCTATAGCACAGTCTCTTCGATTTCGACCTCGGGGCTGATAAATCGCAAACAAGTGCGCGCAATTCGACAATTTTTGAATATGAAAGGATGAATTAGAAATAAAAATGCCACAAAAGATTACCTTGGGTCGGTTGCTGAAACGATATTACAACTATGAGTCTGATTTGAACAAAACGGTATAGAGATAAAAAAATAATTTGTGAAACTAAGTTTATTTTTTCTAGAAATCCGCCTAGTTCAGAAATTCAGACATGTTGCTATATCGTTTCCAGCAACGTACCCAAGGAATTTTTGGTGCATTTAAATTTCTAATTACACTTCATATTCAAAATTGTCGATTTCACGCACTTTTTTGCAGATTACAGCCAATCAGGTCGAAATTCGAAAAATTTCTTCCTATCGATGTTCATCACCCCTTGGGCTTGTTACATTGCGATTGCACACTATATACATTGCGAAAATGACGTTTCTTGCGAAAATGACGTTTCTTGCATTCCACAGAAAAAGGTCGAAAAAACCCCCTTTTCGCACATTCAACCAGATTGCTGACCCTGACGGCAAACAAAACAGCTCCTATACACTAAAATTCTGGCAATTTTACCGGATTCTCCCCAAATCACAACTTTCCGATATAAGCTCTAGGATCCTTGTTTCTTGAAAAAAAACTGAGGACTCGTGTTTAACCGCGGTTACCGATGGTTGGTGAGAGTGTACTTAACTGTCTCATGGAATCGCGAGATCAAGAGTAGATATTCCTAATGTAGTTTCAAAATGTCCAGTCTCAATTGTCGACCATACGAAGCCTCTGAAATCCCAAAAATCACCATTACCACCCCCTTAAGTTCGCTATTTTTTTAGGATAAAGCGCAAGTACACTAGAAAGAACTTTTGCTTTTCTTTAACCCCCTGGTGGCAATGCCGCCCTGACGGCATATCAATTTGTATCAATTGGCTTATTTTACGTTGTAGAAATACCACTATGACTTTAATTATACACCAAAAAATTGGAAATTTATTATATCCCTATCGCCTACGGTAAAACTCACCGGTAATGGCATGTTTTTACACTCCTTAATTAAGATAAAACCACAAATGTGCAGTTCGTAATTTATCTTATTTTTTTAACACAAAAATAATTTTATAATTTACTTTAGAATGATCTCATTGATTTTTCTATTCGGAATTGGAAACAGTTTAGATTGTGGCGATGCCACCCTCTTAACTCCTTGGTGCACCAAACAAAACGGGACAATTCAAACTGGTGTAAATTCCACAAATTGTGCATCATCTGACAGACTGATAATTGGTGTTTCAGTCGCTTTTTGTGGCAGAAATAATACAGATTTAATCGATCTTGATAATCTGGAGTATCTTGATTTTCGAAGCGATCCAGAAGCAAAATGCCCTTATGCAGAAGGAATTGGCGATTTGTACGGAGCGCAAATGCTAGATACAATGTAAGTAAATTTTTTTGGGAAATTGGCTCTTTGTAGTTTATTTGAATCGACATCAGTCTATGACATTCATTCAAAATTATCAGAAATGTCCAAATTTATTTTTGCCAAGCACAGCAAGGTGATTTAAGAAAACCTCGATTTTTTCTTCTGTGTTTGCAATTTAATATGTTATTAATTTAATATATTATTAATTCATGTGAAAAATATAAGCAGGAAGCGCAATCTCACATCGATGATAATATCCAAAACTTTACTAGCCCACCGAAAGCCAAATTTGACTATTTTAAAAATCGATTCAAATTAATTGTAAAAAGATTCAGACACACGAAAGATCGTGAGAAAAATGAAGTTTTTCTCATAAGAACCGGTTTACATTCACTTAATGACCAGTTTGATCAAAGGGCTTTTAAACTTTTTGATATATTGATCCAACCATTAAAAACTTATACAAAATGCACTAAACATGCAAAATTTATTTTTTTCAAATGCACTTTTTTGTGTAAAGTTAGGAAATATTTTCAGTTTCCCTTTTTTGTGAAAAATTTAGATTAATTCTGTCATGTTCAAATTTTTGCAAAAAGTTCTAGACTTTCAAACTTTGATAATTTATTCTTATGCTTACATTAGTTCAATCTTGAGAATGATAATAAATCGAAACGTTGATACGGCAAAATGAGTTTTTATAATTTGCAATTTATTGTTCAAAACAAATTTCGAGCTCAAATATGTAAAAAAAGTTTAAATTTGGAAGCTAAAACTGGTATTTCCGTAAACAAAATATCGATAATATTAAAACTCTTCTGCCATTTAGTTTGCAAAAATGACGTTCATCACTTAATTTGATATAATTTTTTGAAATGCTGGAACTTTCGTTTATTTTAATTTCGAGGGTTAAAAATCTGTTTCAAAGAGGCCATAAGAGAATTTCGGATTTAAAGGACACTTTTTGTGCAGTGAAAAATAGAATTATTGATTGTCCAATTTTGTACCAAAGCCCAGAAAATAGTTTGGGACAACGGCCGTTATATACTGCCGGTTATTAAGTACATGTTACTTGTCTTTGGGTAATAAAGTTAACGGTACTCGAAATTGCATCACAATAATGAATTTTCAGTTTGATATGCATTTTCGTAATATAGTGAAAAATTAAGGGCACTTTTCCGATATTCCGTGGGACGGCTTTTCACTTTAATTTTTGTTTCGATCATAACGGGGTCATACATATTATATGTCACATTACAATAGACCGTATGGGATCATATAACGTATATGGAGAGATAATTTTATGAAGATTCCAAAAATATTAATATGTTACATATATCGATATCGATTACGCGACTTCCTGGTGCGTATTTTGCTAGATTTTGGGCCAAAATTTTTAATAATTCGGCTTTTGAAAACTACTCATCCGTCACATTCTTAGATAACTCAGACTGAGCTCATATCTTGTGAATAATAAATACACAAATTGGTCCAAATCCGACCATTGCCTCCAATTTTTTTATGAAACTCAATAAATAAAAAATTCAGAAATCTCAGAAAAAAAGATAAAATAAATTGGTCCGAATAGCCAATTTTTATGTTTATTTAACAAGATATATTGTGCTCAGTTTGAAGCTATCTAAGAATTAATCAATTAGTTGTATTCGAAGCCGAATTATTTAAAGATTTGGCCAAAAATCTAGCAAATAAGCGACCAGGAAGTCGCGTAATCGATTATAACATTACAGGTTGAGTTTTTAGTTTTATAGGGTCTTTGAGCGGACTAAAAAAGATAAGGCAGTAATCTAAAAATAATATTAATATTTTTGGAATCTTTATTAAAATTATTTCCATATACGTTTATAATCCCATTACGGTCTCTATGGAATGTGATCTCCTTTGTGTCATATTAAAACCAGAAATATTCGCCCGAAAATGTTGAGTTCTTTGGTGCTTTAAGGGGTAGTGTCGGTTTTTTTAGCCTTTATAGAATTAAGTTTATGTCAATTAATATTCGGTTATTGACTAAGTTACCCAAGTAATTCTCATGGTGCAATTATTTTTTATCAAAACATCTACTCAGTAGAACAAACATCTAGATTTCAAAATTCGAATATTTTTTGCTTTAACCGCAGAACCGGGTATGTCCACCATGATCATGACATTTTATGTTGGTGAATATGACCACCGAGAACGATCACTGACATTAAAATTATCGGAATGTCTATATCGGAATTCTAGAATTTCAATATTTTTTAAGCCAAAATGTTAATCCTAATTATTCGAATTTGACGCTGATGGGTTAAAATTTTGATTAGCTGTAAAGCCAACTTTTTTCAGTGAAAATTCAGCTTCAATTTGAGCTGTCTTTGTTCATCAGACGAACTTTCTTTTCGACACTTTTCATTGTCCGGTTTACTTATATATTATTTCTATGATTTTCGAGGGTAAATTCAAAAATCCGAGACAAACCATATGACGCGACATATATTATTATCTACCTGAGTCGAAAAAAACGGTCTTATTCTGAGACATCCGTCTTAGAGAGAAGTATCGACTTTGAGACCGAAAAAAATTGTAAAATTTCGGGCGGTTCACAAAGTGATTCGAGGAAAATTTCAAGAGCGAATTCAAAAAATGGCTCCAACTATTAGTAACCTCACTATTCCGTACTCTGTTTGTAAATTTTCACGGCTTTGTATGTGGGGTCTAAAGAAAGATCGATTTGAAAAAACCGTTTAGTGTCTCTAGATACGGACTCACACACACTGGTGGTGTGATGTAAACAGGTTGACTGTTGATGATGTGTAATCGTTAGACGAAAGGCTAGATCTAAAACAGAGTATCCTCAGAATTTTACAACTGCCCTAATTTTGTTCTGAGGCGTGATTGAAAGTAACCACAAGGCGACACCTCCCTTAAATCACTTTTTAGTCTGTGCTTTTTTGAAAAAAACTTAGGTTTATAGATTTAATCGGTGTTCGGAGTTAAGGGGTTACTGCGACTTCTTGATTTGACCATTTTCTCGGTGAAATATACTGAGAGAACTAAGAGCTCATGAGAAAAACCGCAAAATGCCTAATTATGTAATCTATCCTTAATTCTTGCGCAAAGCACATACAAAATTATGTTTGACAATTACACCAATAGGTACAGTATCGTAACAAGATGACCTTTTCCAAACTGCAAAATCTATCTCCTCCCACGGTATATCAAATTGAGCTCAAATTTTCACAGATCACGTAACGGTAGTATGTCAATCTTTTATCGCGAGCTTCTTTTGATCTGGCAACTGAACAATTCTAGAACGCCAAATAACCGACGATTTTTCACAATTTCAGACTTCAAAATCTATCTCCGAGGATATATTTGCAAAATGGCTCAAATTTGTATCAAGTATTCCTCAGAACATATGTAAGAGATTATCTCGAGCTTTTTTGCAATTTACAGCTAAAACTCGAAATATGATTTTTTTGGTCATTTNAAAATTGTTGTGAAAAGTTTCCTTTCAAATTTGTTATATTCGGGATGTCACGTACGGATTCCACAAGCATTAAACCATCTGTTGTACGTTTGCAGATCGAGCAAGTACTTACTCTGTCTAATAAAAGAGAATACATGTGTTGCATTCGATCTCTCTCATTAAATAATAGTAGATTAGTGTGAGTCTATTCAAAAATATATTCTATCGAATGATATCTCTCTCTCTTGCATATATAGAATATAAAATTTTATTTAGAATATATAGGCAAATAACCAGGCTGTAGTGAGGTTCTTACCTCACTACGATATCATTTAATTTCTATAAGGAGAGTGGCGCCTAGTACCGCTTAGAATCGTCTATAATCTTGCGCGCACAATGTGAGACTTCTCAGTCGAATTCGTGCTACTAGATGTCGTATTTCTCCCACGATATAAAGAAGCAGCATTATATTCTGTAGAACTCTGAAAGCATTTTTACTCTTGTGATGGCAAAACGACATCTAGTTCTGTCACATAGATCAAAAATATTTGCAAGCATCTTTGAACAACTTAAGTCCTTAGTATCCTAATATTACAGCATTCATTTGTATAATCATATTCTTTATATATTATTGTTCAAAATATTTTAGCTCATGATAGCATGGTTACTAACTACACACATAGAGCATTCTAAGACATAGGTTCGTGATACAACCCGGCACGAAATCAGAATCAAGTAGATGTGTGAGAGCGCTATGTTATCAATGAATTCCGCTATGTAAATATCGATCATATACTGATATGTGTATCTAGGGAGGTGAGCTCTGCGGTGGTTAGATTGCTTATCAAAAATATATTACAGGCTCTTGAAAATTTTGATATACATTCGTCAAGTTCTCCCGCAATAACCATCGATATACTGTATCTCACTGGCTTACTACAGCCCATTTAATAACTGACATATATTATCCAATTATTTTTACAACACTATATAATATATTTGATATATGCTGATCGAGTGTTCCTGTTATTCTTTAGTGAGACTACACTAAAACACTGGTAATTTAATGTGTATTACTCAGTTATCTAAGTCCTGTCTATATATACTCAAATTGTTATTACTGTGTTTTTTTCATATATTGAATATATCTAGAAAATGACGATTATAATACCCTGTGAGCATATATTATTTATATCGAGGATATTCTTAAATGAGACTTGAAATAGCTCTTGTCCACGTGTATGTGTTGAGAAGAGAACTAATTTTGATGCGTAGTTTTATTTAATCTTCGAGAATATCAAGCTAATGTCACAATCAGAGTCCTCGTCAACATGAGGTTTGGAAAATTCCTAGCAAGTTTTGCGAAAACTACTCGCAGAAATGTAATTAATCTTCTGAGTACATCAACTAGTTAGCTCCTATACATATCCTGTTCATATCAAATGATACTCGATTGGAAAATAATATTTAATCTTATTAAACGCAAAGATATAATTTACCAAAAGTCTCATTTTTTGTATCTACGTAGAATTGACTTGTGCGAGGAAAACCCTTCAATCGAGATGACCAAGCTGACATAAGCTTTACATGATAAGAAAACTCTCTTCTTGTGAATTATTGATATTACAGGCGACTCAGCCGAAAGATTCAATAGTGTCATAAAGAACTTTAAAAAAAATACTTAAATATGTGTCCGTGCACTAATCATACATTAAACGAAAATATAACACACAGAATTTCCATTTTCACTTATCGATATCAATCGCATACATAAGATAAATATTTTGACGTAAGAGTAATGTATATTTTTAATCTGTCTCTACTATGATAATATAGGTGAATAAATATGAATTTACAAACAAAGGTCTTACTTTTCTATAATAATTTCTATTTGATATAAAAAATACCTGATCATATCCATTGAATCTTTTTTGAGGAATAATAACGCTTACTATTCAAACGAGATTATATCTTTATTTCGCCAAAAATATGTCATTATAGATTAATTTATCCTGCGTTTTGTAAGACGGAATTCAAGTCATGTATAAAAAATCTTTATCTATTTGTAAGTAGGAATTTAATTTTAAGTTATCTTTTTATATAACATTTGTTATCCTATCTTAGCAATATGATATTTTAATGTCTTTCTGCATATATTCATGTATATCTGATGCTAGATCCGAGGTCCATTAAAGTTTTTTGAAAAAAGTGGGTATCGCAATTTTCAAATGTTTTCTTGTAATAGATTAGGTCATGTATTAAATTATAATTGAATAATAAGCTCAGCTCAGTGAATAGGAAAAAATTTGAGACTTTTTTGTCGGTCACATTATATAATAAAAAACATCTGTATCGTGGAATATACTATACAGTAGTTAATATTTATTTCGTGCAATTCATTACAACAAATTTTATTGTATGAGATTGAAACAGAAAATGTTTCACTATTTATTTAACATGTTTTTATGAGAAAAAAAAGTAGGGTCATTACTAAAGTTTTTCTATTATGAAAAAAAAAGAATTGCGTTTTGTGGAGAGGCAGAATGGGTCTAGGCACTTAGAAAGAAAAAATAAGGCTGTATCAGGGGGTGGACGAGAACCAAGCTTCTGTGTAGTAAGAAATTTCATGACCGGATAAGTGAATTATATGGCCTCCCGTCTAGAAAAAAACCATATCCGTGAGGCGCGAATGTTACACAAAATGGACCGAGTCTTGGTAACATAAGTCAAATAGCAGACGCCATTTTAGAGAGAGTGATGCGATAGTATATTATGTAGAATACAGATCCTTCTGAGCGGACATCTGAAATGAAGAAACCTATCGTGCGTGTGTATCTGCAGACTTGATCTTGAGTAGACTAGTGTGCCTTGATAACTTGTCGATAGAAAAATACCTGTAATAGGTGTGTGTTATTATATTCATACACTAAGATAAGTGAGATATTCGATAATTAGGATATCTTACTTATCGAAGTAAGGTTTGTGTCTAGTTAGGTGTTTCACGGGTACTCTACAGTCAATGTGGCGCAAAATGGTACTGCGTAATAAGCGCTACATCGAAATTTTTACATTAAATGATGATTTAAAGTATCGTCATTAATAATCTTACATACAGATTCAAAAGGACATGTGTCAGAGTCTATCTCCAAAGAAAAGACACTTTCTCAACCAAGTCTGCTGTTATATAATATAACTCTTTGCGATCCTACATGTGCATTGTAATGCGCGTTCATTTGGTTTTGATTGTATCTTCTCGTGACTAACTGTTTGTAAAATCAATACTCTATAAATCAGATAGGATAATATGACTATTAGATGTCACTATAAGCATGAATCGATCTTGCGATTTATATTATTCATTTACCGAGCGTAGTGCTTAAGGAGAAGATGAATATGTAGTATATAGTGTAAACTCCTCTTCGCATATTAATGTACATCCTGTAAATGTGAGCCGTTTGTTGCATATTAAAAAAATGTCCTGACCTATTAACACTCTATAATGTAATTCCATGCGTTGTATGACATATATATCTTTTACTCTATCCTTCAAGTAAACAGCGAGTTTATTCTAAATTGATTTTTAAAGACACGTATTTTTGTATCAAGACAAAGGAACTTAATATAATAAATATTGGTCAACAAAAAGTGTGTCCCAGTGCGGAGAGTATGCTAATGTTTTGAATCTAATCTTGTGAGGCTTGCTAAGTACGAGTTATCTATTATGTGTTTCTGAGAATCCATATATTAATACTCCAAGATTTCTCCTAGTGTTTTCTTCCAATAATAGTTTATTTCGTGCGATTCCAACCAAAAGAAAGTTGGTGTAAATTTTCGCGTGAAGTATTTAGAAGATGTTACAGGTTATGCCGAACCGGTTCGTAGCGAAGATCGTATGTGAAGAATCTCAGAGAATGGCTAGATTTTTTGACCAGTGAAAATAAATAGCGTTTTTTGGTAACCCGTTTTTAATTTGCTTTAGCCAATATATATGACCTCTAAGAAACCAGTCAAATTTCAATTTCAAGTTCAATCGTAATAGGGTAGCTTACCAAGTACCCTCAGATAAGAACCTAAAGGTACGGACTTATTCTGATAAGAGATCGTATCTAGAAACTAGCGTCAACTATTCTGTATAGTACCGTAAGTCGCTAGAGACCGAAACTGACTTAGATTTTACCGTTTGAGTGTTGACAAACCGAGTATTTATCAACAATACATAGCAATTAAAGGTGCCGTCCTTATATCAGTATATAGAATCTCAAGGGCCCATACGTTTTCTGAATATCTCATCAGACAGTCCAGACCACTTCCGGTTCTTTTAGATGTGTACTTCGAGAGTCTACACAGTTAACTTTAAAATGAAAGATTTGACGGGTGTTATTTGATGGTCAAATACTGGATCGCCGACACATTAAATCAAATAATGGGCGTAACTCTATAAGACGCTTAATTTTCAACTGGGCCAAAAGTCAACGTCTTTTGAGGCATACTTCCATCGCCGTGACTATCGCTTAAACCTAGAATATGGTTGACTGCCTGATAAAAATCTTCTGCAAGAACACATATTACCGGCAAAGAATCTGATATAATTTTTATAGAAACCGTAGGTTAATGACAGTGTAAAGTGCCAAGAAAAAAAGTCCTAACGCTCTTAAAATAACTCAGACAAATGAGAAATCATATCATCACATATTTTATATCCTGTTAAACGTTATAACTAGTATTTGCCATCCTCTTTAGTGTTGAATGACCTTCCTCTGTAAGGATTTGCGCTTATTTCCAAATCGCATCCCCTCTAAACTAGGCACTTACACGTGAATAATAAACTTCAAAAATATAATGTTTTTTCAAATAGTAATCAGTACTAAAATATAGTTACCGGAAAACTAGAGTTTCGTGTACCATGAATTATACATCATTTTTTTCTTCCAAACTCCTATCATTGAATTGGATTAACAATTCTCAGAGAATGACAGAGCGCTACCAACAATGCTTATTTAGTTTGATTGAGTATTTTCCTTTTAATTAGTTCCAACGACCGTGTTAGTGGATACAATATGGTGTTTTAATTAGAGCTAGAAATTATAATATGCGAAGTACTGGTCGTTTTTTGAGAAATCCAATGTTGTAAGTGCGACAAAACCCTGTCCAGGGACAAAATTGAATAATCTGAATATAATATAAGAATGAAATAGTGAGTAAAAGTTATAATTAAACTCAGTTATACCGAAATTTACATCATAACTTTAGTTGTTACAGGACACCTATGGTAGACGACCGAGTGGGAAGTTAACCCCATTTTAATAATGAGAAAACACACCTGACGTAGGATCATCTATTACTTAAAATTCAATGGAAAAAAAGGAGCCACCTAATGTGCGGCAAAGTAGAGATGTTCGAAATGGACAGTTTTCCGCCTTTAGTATGCTATTTATTGGATCCAATGTTTTGTAAACAGAATAAGTCGTGTTCGAAACGAGCCTTAGGCGCGGGCTGTTGTTTTAGATAAATTTTAATTGCTAGCGGAACATATGTGGTAGTTATAAAATTATCGCAAAAAACCAGAAAGTGACAATTTTATAGAGAAATAGCGTGCAATATTAATTTTCCTACAAGGTTGGAGTTCTTGTTATATTAGGGTTTTGAGCGGAGCAATAGAAACGAGAGGCCAATGGATCCCTCCTCGCTCTTTTTTGATTGGACGCCGTGGGACCTTTAGTCAGTTAAAATGCCATAAAAAATTAGGAAACTCAACCAGTATGGAAATCAAAAAATTACTCTCTTTACAGTTTTAGAGGCAAAAAAGTCGACGAGTACAGCCGAGGCAAAAACTTTTCGTTCCGAAACATACTTTTAATTATGACGTCATCAAATGAGTCCCTTGATTTGAAATTAACATTTAGATTTACCTATATTGAAAATTATCAGAAATTGTTCCTTTCCTATTTTACACCGGGAAGTAACCCCACATCTTGCTCCAACCTAGCTATTTCGTATAAGGGGTTTCGTTGGATACCGGGCTTAATAAATATATGGTAGTTTAATTGCACATTTATACCAGGTGATACTTGTCATTAACTATAATAATAAGTAATATTACGATTAACATGAGATTAATCTCATCGAGAAATAGTCCTAATTTGGAAGTTTGTGAGATACAATCCTAAATTACATCTGTAATACTACACAATTTCATTCTACTTCACGTAGCCATATATAATATCACCGGTTAGCCATAGTGCTGCAACTCATGATATGCCACCTCATAAAGTTATGTTTTTGAAGAAGCCTTAGAGTAGGTGGAATGGCAAATTCAAAGCCTTGGTGAGTGTTCTGTTTCCAAGTATTCTCGATAGAGATTTTTAACGCTGGGTTTCATGCAAATTTTAGAAAAATTCTAAATTTGACCCAACTCCCGTATATTTCGATATTTTTGGGGATAAAACAAAATCCAATTCCCCCCTGGCTTTTTGCCAAAAAATTTTTGTTCAAAAGTCTTAAAATTTAATAAGCTTCCCAAAAAAAATAGGTTAAAATTAAGGAGTCGCCGACCTTTTTTCTGCCATTCCCACCCTATCATTAGCAGTGAAATTATGATTCAAAGACTTTTTCATACTGGAAAAGCGGGTATTATTCGGAGTAATTTCTCAGCGAAAATCGTGTAAGTTGGTATGGTGGGGTTGGAACATGCGTGGGACTCTGGGTAATCTGATAAGAAAAATGCATTTTGAGGAAAGTGTAATCCGCTGGTGTTTCGGTGGGTGAGCTGAGTAAGAGAGGAGAGCAGAGATGAGGGAAGGAGTGGAGTTCAAAGAGAATTCTGAAGTAGGAGGAGATTGGGTTCATTGGAGGCTTATGGTTGTAGATGTGCGAGTATGTAGGAGGAGGAGAAGCGCGATTCTCGATATCGACTGATGGTTGTTCTTCCGTAATGGCATGAGAAAGGTGCACGCTCGTACGCAGAAGACGTTAACTATGGCTAGGGATTATATATCGGGAGATCAGTCGTACGGTGAGAGGCTTCACGATTTACGCCTCAATGATGATCGGAGCAATGTGTGGTCGGCACATATTTACTTGCGTGGCGTTCGAAATAGCCAATAGTTTCAACAGAAATTACAACGGAATAACAAAAAGAATATGTGAGTTCCCAAATTACGCGAAGAGCGAAGCATTCCCCTTCCTTTTGCCAGAATTGATAAATGGCACTGAGTGTGGGAATGGTTAGACCGGGTGAGAATGAGGATGTATTTTAGAAGGCGGGATAATCCTTGAATAAAGGGGCTTTGCATCAGAACGGATACTTACACTAGATTATAGAAAATTTAGAGATGACGAGTGTATTCTTTACGGAATGTACCCCAATAACACGAGCTAGAAAGATAATATATATTTGCCTAACCTGGTTTCATGCAGAGCGGTGAGAGGAGTTAGATTGAGTTTGCATAACGATTCCCTGGGATTTTAAGAATGGCTAATCAACTGTGAACATGGACTCAAAGAGAGGTGATCATAACCAATTTAATAAAGTTGTCGTAATACATAATCGGTATAATACTAAAATTAGTATCAGACCAAATATAATAGTGAAAGCTGAAGGATTTCCAATATCATGATTACTACAAATTTTGGTTTTTCTTATTAATGGCATGTTCAGAATTCCAAAATAATATTTAATAACCACATCCCAAGCTGAGTCCAGAGTGAATAATGTACTTCGTAAAACACAAATTTAGTGCTATCAAAAAATAAATTGAATATTTATAGAGTCTAGATAGACAGTTTCCCGATCAATTTAATGTGGCCATAATTATTTCTCTGTGTGAGATGTCAATTTTCTGACCTCCACTTAAAGGAAATGTTATTCTAATATACATTAGGTTGAGAATAAATCAACACTAGGAGAGAGTTTCTGCGGGTATTTTGTGTCAAGTGTCAAAAATTAAATTTCGCGTGAAATTGTTGAAAAATTCGTATGGTATGGTGCTTGTGAGCTCTGATAGTTGCATAGTTCACAGAAGTATGAATAAACTCAGATATGCACTCCCAAATTTAGGCCTGTGAGTTTTCGAATTTTCTAACTTCCCAAAATTAACCACATTAATTGAAAGTATCAATAAGATTTATCCTTATAAATTAAATATCCAGTCTTGCTTCACAAGTACTAGATAAATATGATTAACTAGCCCAGAGACTAACCATCATTATGAGAACCCAAATAGCAAGGAATAACTTATCGGGAGGTATATATATCTTCTGATCGCCTGATTGTCTTTAATTTAAATTATTATTAGCTATGTGGTTGTAATAATATAATTATATACAAGATCGTAATATTACATCTAAAGTTTGTTACCAAAATATTTGAGCTATTTATATATTGCAGTCTTATAAATCTGTCCAGAGATCAGGAACGTGAACAATTTAAATAATGTAACTTTTACCCGTATGATATTGCTAAATTACATAGAAATACGTAATAATACACTTTGGATTACAGTTTAAAATTACTTCAACGCTGTGTGTTATAAATGAATTACGCAGTTTACACCGCGTACTACTCTCGTCTCGAGTGTATCGTTGCATAGAGTAAGTAACTTGAGCCCAATTAATATTTCATCAATACAATAAGATCGTGGCTCAGTCTACTATATTTTAAGAATCTATATTGTTAATATATTAAGAAATTCTCAATGAAATACAAGAGAGCCTCGTCTCAGAGTTCATAAGTGGAATTCACCAAATATAAATCCTATGACAGAATAATTAGAAAAACAACCAATTCCGTAAGTTTTAGATATTCGTTGTGATACTAATACTCTACAGGAGTGAGGGGAATATGGCGAAAGCCACAGTGTAAATGGATACTGAGAAATACATGCAAACTTGGTCCAGAAACTTAAATATTGCGGGCAGTCAAAAGTAGTATTATAGCTAGTTACATGCATCTCAAGTTCTTATTAAGATTGGTCATCTCTAAATCTTATTAGTAAGATGAGACAGGATGCATAATGAAAATATAGGTGCGTCTTAATAAATATTGTCTATCGGTATAAAATTTCTCAATTCACCGATAATAGGAATAATCTTTTGTTCTAGTTACGTTATATTTTGTGCTTGCATTGAGACCTAAGAACCAAATTTATTGATTACAAAATTACGCGCTCAGTAAGTATTTATACTAATAAAGAATGTGAGTCTTAATGTTATTGACCAGCAAATTCGTTATTTTCTTTAATCCTTATTCTATATTATATATTCTAGAGTCGATCATTAAATTGATTTTGCTTGGTGTTATATTTGACAAGCGAGTTAATTCATTGAACATTGCTCATAAAATAAATCACATGACAAGTTATACTCTGAAGTAGTAATTACAGTAAGTGAGTGTACTTTTGTATGGTGAATAGAGAGAATATGGCAGAGAAAGAGACTTTGGAGGTCAGTTAAATGTACCAAGGTATGATGACATAATGTCCGTTGAAATTAGGAGCTGTACATCCAAAGTGGGCGTCTAGATATTTCTGAGGAGTCGAGACATCATACGGATTTTTAAAGTTTTGCAGGCGTATTTTCCGAAGTATTCCATATTCGATAAGGAAGGAACCCGTGGACAGTGGGGTCGTGAAAAGACACCCGATCATAGCGAGATCGATAGATAACTTAGAAAATACAATGAAATTGTCATTATTTTATCGCTTTGTAAACTTTTGTTTGCGAACGAAAAAAAAGGGGGGGAATGGTAATGTAATATTTGAGTGTGTGTTGTTGTTTGAGCTGGTCTACGCGACATAGTTGCAGAGAGAACAATGCAGAGCTGTATTTCCGATATGTGGTTTTTGATATGGGCCTCTAAGGTCTATTATTGTGTTAGTTTTGAATTAGCCAAAAAGAGTGGGTGGGGGGGGGGGGGAGGGGGGGGTGGGGGGGGGGGGGGGGGGGGGGAGGGAGGGGGGGGGGGGGGGGGGGGGGGGGGGGGGGGGTGGGAGGGGGGAAGGAGAGAGGGGGTGAGGGGTAATTGAAAATTATTATGTTTTTAAATGTATTTGTACCAGTTAGGAGCGACAGAACTGAATGGTAGAATTCGAATTGATAGAAGACAATAAAATAACTTAAAGTTTCAGTGGTTCGTTCTCCCTAGCTATTTCACAGAAGAGCCGTGAGAAGGTCCCCAACCTTTATATTTATTTTGACGAGATTTCATAGAAAACTTTGCCAACAGAAAAAATAATCAAATGACATTTTTTTCTGAGATTTTTTTAATGTGTTACTTTTTATCAGAGATAAGATCAGAAAAAAAGGAACTCTGGAGGTCGTTAGAAAATAATATATTCGCGAACTTGATTTTTTCACTTTTATTTAACTTTGTGGAAGTCATTCAAACGTTTCCAAATCTTTTTTGAGTAAACTGTTTTAACATTGATTGAAAGCTAACTTGTGGACAAGGAGCATTGATAAAATAATCTTTCAAAAATATATGATGAATGGCGTATATCTCAATGTTTGGAAGTTATAAAGCCTTGTAAAGTTTAGATACTAGTAATAGTAATTAATCAGAAATGGGTGCAGAAAAGAGTATCATCTAGTGAAAGGGGGATAGTATGTTTGTAATATTGAGCCCGAAAATCTCTTAGTCTGAGACAGATCCGAAATAAATTTAGTACCATTCGGAAAATAATCTTGAAGAGACCTTTCTCGCCACTCCTGGGACTTAACTAAGTATTCTCCGCAAAAAATATAGTCGTTTCTGCCAATTATCTCTCAGATAGGAAAAAAGCCTCTTATCTCAAAACGTGTACGGGACAAAAACTACCCTCTTATTGCCGGCGGTCTAGCTGAAGTAACAACCATGATCTTGGCTGACCCCAGAGAAACCCAAAAATCGGAGAGATACCAAAGCTACACTACTCTCCCCTAAAATTGATCTAGCAATTTCGCGGATCTTACCAATCCCTGCAAAGAACCATTCTAACATATAACGCCTAAATCCTCTGGTGTATCGATGCAAAAATAAGTACAGCTAAGTGAACAGGAGTTCCACTGATTAACCGCTCGGGTTAACCACATGGGATTTAAGGTTCGAGAAGTATCTTTTCTCTTATCGCCTCGAGGATTCAATTGAACCTATATACTATCCTTAAATGTTCATGTATTCAAAAAATATTTGTTTCCCATCATAATACGTTTGCGAAAACTATGTAATCACGATGGAACATACAGCGGTCATACGATTCGGTAAGGGAGAGCTACACTTTGCGATACAATGTGAATATCTTCATAGAACGGCCAATAAATCCGACATACTTTTTAGTGCCCGACTCTTTTACCCACGCTATATTTTTAGGTTAAAACTCTATCTCCTCGAGGTTTAGTATGTCAATAATAGGCCAAAATTTTTCAAAGTACCTTGCTAGACATGCGCACCTATTAGAATTGCGGTAGAGTATGCTTTTCCTAAGAATTATCCAGTTGTTCTACTAGCTGAAAAATACGTATAGTTATCGAAAGAAAAAATTCGACATTAAGATTTCGAAGTATAATACAAGTGCTTCGATTTGTTCATAAAATGTGACCCTACAAAAGAAAAGACACAGTGTAATGAGCTATTTGTTTTATGCGAAAAGTATAGGACTTCACGATCAAGTCGGATTAACTCTATATGAAAGTTAGTTTTTATGTTGAGTGTCAATATATTCGACGTCAAAACCCGTTTGATTTTTTACTTGGTCTACCTCTTCGTAAATTATTGGTAAGCTAAACATATAAGAAAACCAAATTTGAAAAATTTTTTATCGAAATTTCCGAAAATTAATAAATAATATTATGGGCGATAAAATTTTTTCGTGCGCAAAGAAACCCTATATACATATGGATTTTTTCCTATATTTATTCCATTATTCCAGGAATTAGCGGTGATTCTTAAGTAATTTATCTAACTGTTATCATATAGTTTCTCAATACACCAACAGACTTATGCCGAAACCCGATTGATGAGATCCCAGAAACAATCCTATTTTTTTGATAAAATAGCTCTGCGACCTCCATAGACAAACAATTTATTAATATAAATCAGAAGAAAACAAATTGACACACCCCCTGTAGAGGCGGGAGTACCCTATTCGCGAGCGTTGATTTTATTAATATTATGCTCTCAGACATGCTGAGGACAAAGACTTTAATTATAGTATTACGTGTTTTCTATGTATGTCTCGATTTGCAATCGGGCACTTCGATGTGAAATCAAATAACTTTAGACACTGTAATATTTATTTTACAATAAAATTTACCGCTATTTCTCATAAGAGACCAGTGAACTTTTTCTAACCGTGTCCTCTTATATAGTCTCTCAGGTAACTTTTATAGATGGTTTTTAGGCACCGCGTTTGTACGCGTTATTTTGGGTAATGCATTAAGTTCAGCATCAATAATTTAATTCAATCGCCTCTTCATCAAATTTTGATACATGATTCTAGATAATTGTGGTGACAGAGAAGGCTCTTTCATAAACATAGAGCGCGTGTTATCGTTATTTTGTTAAATCATTGAGATTCAAGATTCTTAAAAATTACAACACGCGCTTTTGAGGTCAGGTAAATAGTTACTATAATAGCTGACATTAAGAAGTGTCTTTTCTCGTAAAAACGACGAATATATTGAACATCGTAAGTTATGTGAAGCATATGTCATTAATTCGACCCTGTAAACGTGCATCTCATCCAAAAGGAAGATCAAGTGACGACCAGAGAAGGGACCTTTAAAGCCTTTGGTTATTTTTAAAAGTCCGGTTCCAGTAGGTTATCAGACACTGATACTAAATTGCCAAATCGGCAAAACGCCTCATTTTATTTATTTTACTAAAAATTTTTTTAGCTCAATTTGTCAAAAAAATATAGGATTGTTCTAGATTCTCGTTCGCAGTTGTTTGAACTTGAAAACTTAAAATATCACTGATAACAATATCTTGAAAATGAATAAATAAGTCCGATAAAACAAAAAAAGTATCTTGGAATCAAAATAAAAAAAAATTAATTTTCGAAAATAAAAAATTCAAATGGTTTTTTTAGATCCTGAAAAATCAATGTACCCCACCGGTTACGCATTCATAAATAAAAACTTTTGTACTTTTTGTTTGAAAAATTTAGAGCACATCTCCTGGGTCTCAAAACATTCGAAACTCAAGCGAACTTTATTCAGCTCAGCAGAACAAAACGTTTCAAAATACACTAAATGGCCTGGTGTACTTCCTTAAGGGGGTGGTGATAGTGATTTTGGTATTTTCAGAGGACTGCCGTACGGTTAGACAAATGCAGACTGCGACATTTTTAACATTACATTAGGGAAGCATATATCGATTGATCTCGCGATTCCATTAGACAGTTAAGTACCCACTCCCCACCAACCATCTGGTTAACCGCGTTAATCACGAGTCCCTTAGCTTTTTCAAATAAACAAGGATTCTAGAGCTTAGTATCGGAATGTTTTGAGATTGCGTAAGGAATCCGGAAAATTGTCTGAATTTTAGTGTATAGGAGCTGTTTTCGATCTTTTTGTCTCTGGGTGTCAGAAATCTGGTTGAATGTGCCGAAAAGGGTGTTTTTCGACGTTTGATAAAATGCTTTTTCTGTGGAAATCAAGAAACGTCATTTTCGGAATTGTAACAAGTCAAGAGTGGTGAACATCCTATAGGAAGTACTTTTCGAATTTCGACCTGATCGGCTGTAAAATCGACAAAAAAGTGCGCGAAAATCGACAATTTTGAATATGAAAGTTGAGAATTAGAAAATTTTAAATGCCACAAAAGCATCCTTGCGGTACGGTTTGCTGAAACGATATTAGCAACTATGGTCTGATTTTGACAGAAACGCTGCTGAGAGAATAAAAAAATAATTTGATGGAAAAGTTTTAATTTTTTTCTAGGAATCCACTGTGTTCAAAATCAGGACCATAGTTGTATTATCGTTTCCAGCAAACCGTACCCAAGGAATTTTTTAGGTAGGCATTTTAAATTTTCTAATTATCAACGTTTCATATTCAAAATTGTCAGATTTCACGCACTTATTTTGTTGATTTAAAGCCATCAGGTCGAAATTCGAAAATTTCTTGCCTATACGATGTTTCATCACCCCTGGGGCTTTGTTACATTGCGATGATTCTCATTGCATAACTACTTGCGAAAATGACGTTTCTTGGCGAAAATGAGCGTTTCTTGCCATTTCCACAGAAAAAGGTCTAAAAAACACCCTATTTTCGGCACATTCAACCGATTGCTGACCCCCTGCGCAAACAAAAACAGCCTCCTTTATACACTAAAAATTCAGGCAATTTTCCGGATTCTTCCCCAAATCTCAAAACTTTCCAATATAAGCTCTAGGATCCTTGTTTCTTTGAAAAAAAAACTGCAGGGACTCGTGTTTCAACCGCGGATTAACCGAGATGGTTGTGGAGTGGTACTTAACGTCTCATGGAATGCGAGATCAAGATAGATATTTCTGAATGTAGAGTTTCAAAAAATGTCCAGTTCTGATTTGCCTAACCAACGAAAGCCTCTGATAATCCCAACAATCACCATTATCACCCCTTAAGTGCGTTTTTTAGTGAAAAGCGCAAGAATACTAGAACAGAAAGAACTTTTGCTTTTCTTTAACCCCCTGGTGGCCAATTGCCGCCCTGACGGCATATCAATTTGTATCAATTGGCTTATTTATACGTTGTAAAATACCACTATGGACTTTAATTTTACACCAAAAAAATTGGGAAATGTTGATTAATCCCTAATCGCCCTACGGTAAAAACTCACCGGTTAATGGCATGTTTTTACACTCCTCTACATTAAGTAAACACAAATGTGCAAGTTCGTAAATTATCTTATTTTTTATAACACAAAAAGTAATTCTTATAATTTACTTTAGAATGATCTCATTATTTTTCTATCGGAATTGAAACAGTTAGATTGTGGCGTGTGCCACCCTTCTTAACTCTTGGATTCACCAAACAAAAACGGGCAATTCAAAACTGGTGTAAATTCCACAAAATTAGTGCATCATCTGGACAGGACTGATTAATTTGGTGTTTCAGTCGCTTTTTTGTTTGGCAGAAATTAATTACAGATATTAATCGATCTTGAAATCTGGAGTATCTTGATTTTTCGAAGCCAGATCAGAATCAAACATGCCCTTATGCAGAAGGATTGGCGATTTGCTACGAGAAGCGCAAATTGCTAAGATACAATGTAAGATATTTTTGGGGGAAATTGGCTCTCTTGTTGTTTATTTGGACATCGACATCAGCTCTATGTGACATTCATTCAAAATTATCGAAATGTCCAAAATTTATGTTTGCCAAGCACCAGTCAAGGTGATTTAAGAAAACCTCGATTTTTTCTTCTGTGTTTTGCCATTTAATCATGTTAATTAATTTAATATATTATTATTCATGTGAAAATATTATAGCAGAAGCGCGCAATCTCACATCGATGATAATATCCAAAACTTTTACTAGCCACCGAAAGCCAAATTTACTAGTTTATTAAAAAATCATTCAAATTACATTGTTAAAAAGCATTCAGACACACGAAAGATCGTGAGAAAATGAAGTTTTTCTCAGTAAGAACCGGTTTTAATTCCTTTAATGACCAGTTTGTCTCAAAGGGCTTTTAAACTTTTTGATATATTGATCCAACCATTAAAAACTTTTACAAAATGCACTAAACATTGCAAATTTATTTTTTCAATGCCACTTTTTTGTGTAAAGTTAGGAGAATTTTTCAGTTTCCCTGTTTTGTGAAATTTAGATTAATTCTGTTCATGTTCAAATTTTTGCAAAAGTTCTAGACATTTCAAAACTTTGATAATTTAATCTTATGCTTACATTAAGTTCATCTGAGAATGAAATAAATCGAAAACGTTGATAGGCCAAATGGTTTTTATAATTTGCCATTTATTGTATTCAAAACAAATTTCGAGCTGCAAATATGTAAACAAAGTTTAAATTGGAGCCTAAAAGTGGTATTTTCCGTAAACAAATCTCGATAATATTAAAACTCTTCTGGCCAGTTAGTTTGGCAAAAAATGACATCGCATCACTTAATTTGATCATAATTTTTGAAATGCTGGAACTTTCGTTTATTTTAATTTCGAGGGTTAAAAAATCTGTTTCAAAGAGGCCATAAGAGAATTTCGATTTAAAGGACACTTTTTGTGCCAGTGAAAATAGAATTATGATTGTCCAATTTGTACAAAGCCCAAAAATAGTTTGGGACAACGGCCGTTATATACTGCCGCGTTATTAATACATGTTACTTGTCTTTGGGTAATAAGTTAACCGGTACTCGAAATTGCATCACAATAATGAATTTTCAGTTGATATGCATTTTCGTATATCGATCATTATGCCTGAGTAACTTTAAAACTTATTCCATTCTTTAAGAGGCAAATAAGTTTTTAAATGACCCAGGCATAAATGATCGATATAGTGAAAAATTAAGGCACTTTTCCGATATTCCGTGGGACGCTTTTCACTTTAATTTTTGTTTCGATCATAACGGGGTCATACTATTATATGTCACATTACAATAGACCGTATGGGATCATATAACGTATATGGAGAGATAATTTTATGAAGATTCAAAAATATTAATATTAACATATATCGATATCGATTACGCGACTTCCTGGTCGTTATTTGCTAGATTTTTGGCCAAAATTTTTAAATAATTCGGCTTTTGAAACTACTCATCGCATCACATTCTTAGATAACTCAGACTGAGCTCAAATATCTTGTGAATAATAAAATACCACAAATGGTCCAAATCCGACCATTGCCTCCAATTTTTTATGAAAACTAATAAATGAAAAAATTCAGAAATCTCAGAAAAAAAGATAAAAATAAATTGTCCGATAGACCAATTTTTGTATTTATTATTAAACAAGATATTTGTGCTCAGTTTGAAGCTATCTAAGAATTAATCAGATTAGTTGTATTCGAAAGCCGAATGATTAAATATTGGCCAAAAATCTAGCAAATAACACCAGGAAGTCGCGTAATCGATATAACATTACAGGGTGAGTTTTTAGTTTTATAGGGCTTTGAGCGGACTAAAAAAAGATAAGGCAGTAATCTAAAAATATATTAATATTTTTGGAATCTTTATTAAATTATTTTCCATATACGTTATAATCCCATTACGCGTCTATTGGAATGTGATCTCCTTGTGTCATATTAAAAAACCAGAAAATTTCGCCCGAAAATTGAGTATCTTTGGTGCTTAAGGGGTAGGTGTCGGTTTTTTTTTAGCCCTTTATAGAATTAATTTATGATACATTAATATCGGTTTGACTAAAGTTGACCCAAGGAATCTCATGGTGGCAATTATTTTTTCAAAACATCTACTAGTAGAACAAAAATCTAGAATTTCAAAATTCGATATTTTTTTGCTTTAACCCGCAGAAACGGTATTCCACCATGATATGAACATTTTTTATTGGTGAATATGACCCACGAAACGATGCATGACATTAAATTATCGGAAATGTCTAATCGAATTCTTAGAATTTCAATTATTTTTTAAGCCAAAATGTTAAACCTAATTATCGAAGTTGACGCTGATTGGTTAAAAATTTTGATTAGCTGTAAGCCAACTTTTTGATCAGTGGAAATCTCAGCTTCAATTTGGCTGTCTTTTGTTACGATCAGACGAACTTTTTTTCGAACTTTCATTTCCGGTTTACTTATAGTCATATTTCTAGAATTCTAGGGTGTAAATTCAAAAATCCGAGACAAACATATTGACGACATATATTCATCTACCTGAGTCGAAAAAACGGTCTTATTCTGAACATCCGTCTAGGAGAAGTATCACTTTGAAGACGAAAATTGTGAAAATCGGCGGTTTCAAAGTGATTCTAGAAAATTCAAGAGCGAAATTCAAAAAAAATGGCTCCAAAACATATTAGTAACCTCACATTCCGTACTCTGTGTAAATTTTCAGACGCTTTGTATGTGGGGTCTAAAAGAAGATCGATTTTGAAAAACCGTTTAGTGCTCTAGAATAGGACTCACCACCTTGGTGGTGTGATGTAACAAGGTTGACTTTGAGATTGTGTAATCGTTAGACAAGGCTAGATCTACAAACGAGTATCCTCAGAATTTTACAACTGCCCTAATTTTGTTCTGAGGCGTGATTGAAAGGTACCAAAAAGCGACAACCTACCCCTTAAATCAGCTTTTTAGTCGTGCTGCTTTTTGAAAAAAACTTAGGTTTTAAGATTTAATCGGTTTTACGGGTTAAGGGGGTATGCGACTCTGATTTTGACATTTTCTCGGTGAAATATACTGAGAAACTAAGAGCTCATGAGAAAAACACGCGAAAATGCTAATTTGTAGATCTATCCTTAATCTTGCGAAAAAGTACATTCACAAATTATTTTTGACAATTACACCAATAGGACAGTATCGTACAAGATGACCTTTCCAAACTGCAAAATCTATCTCCTCCACGGTATATCAAATTGAGCTCAAATTTTCACAGATCACGTAACGGTAGTATGTCAATCTTTTATCGCGAGCTTCTTTTGATCTGGCAACTGAACAATTCTAGAACGCCAAATAACCGACGATTTTTCACAATTTCAGACTCAAAAATCTATCTCCGAGGATATATTTGCAAAATGGCTCAAATTTGTATCAAGTATTCCGCAGAACATATGTAAGAGATTATCTCGAGCTTTTTTGCAATTTACAGCTAAAACTCGAAATATGATTTTTTTGTCATTTCGAAAAAATTTCCGAAAAAAGTGCTTCGATTTTTCCGAAAGTAGGCTCAAAAGAAAGGCCAGTGAAACACTGATGAGAAAGTTGCTTACGTCAAGACGATATTTTGAAGTTTGAGTGGTCAAATTTAAGCAAACGTTATTTTTTAACTTCATTTATTAAAAAATGCGAAAATTTCGAAAAAAATACCTCAATAGATGCTGGTCACCGGTTGTTTTAACATGAAAAGCCGTCTGGCCAAAATAAGACATCATCATAAAATGTTTGGTCTGTGTTTCAAAACACAGCGGTCCTGGTTGGTCTCAAATAAATAAAAAAAACATATTTTGATATTTATCCGAACAGTTCGAAGATAAATTTCAGCTGGATCGTAATTGCGTCCGATCCCTGAGAAGGTATATTATAGCATCAGAGAATTTTTTGCTAATCTGCTGAGATTCCACACAAATAAACTTTGGATTACTAAAAATGATTTGAAATTAAGCCATTGTGCTCTGAACTCATCGGCCTTTGAATGCGTTTTTTATTGCTTTCAAGCTAATAATAGATTTTTTCATTTGATCTAAATCAAAAAAGATGTATATTAATCAAACAAAAAATTAAACTTATTAACTCTACTCGCTCACTGTCTTGGTAACGTCACAATAACTAATTGTAGGAAATTATAGAAAGATTTTGCTCTCAGCAAACAGACGAGATAATTTATCTGAAAATATTTTTGACCAGTTTTTATAATTGTAGTAAGTTATTATAACTTGACATTATACTGTTGCAAGAATGAAACGATTATAGAGACCTCACAATAACGAGTTTTATTCAATTTTATTCGATGGATTTTGAAATTCGCGACAGAAAAGTGTTTCAAGGTATTATTAATTCGAATATATAAAACTCAGTCCATTTTTTAATCAAGTCATTGTAAATTATGGCGTGATTTTGCGAAAGATCATTCTTTTCTAATAAAATCATATCCTCTGACAAAAATATCAAAATAATACATGTGCCGCGGCATTCCGACCAAGTAACTTTTTTAGGGTGAAAAAATTATACCGACCATGATTTTTTGTACCACATTTTAGATCAGTTTAAGGGGGTGGCATACACCCGGCATACTGGAGTCAATATAACTTACGAAAATAGTAAGTCAGTATATTTGTTCATGCTTATTATAGTTAGCTGAACCGATTTAAATATGTTTCAGCTTCATAAAATCATTTTTATCCATTTTAGGAAAGATTTGAGTTCGGGTTTTCATCTTTGAAATCGTAAAAATTTAAAAAAAAATCGAAGCATTATGAAAATTTTCCGCATTTTTAGTCCAAAATTTTTTTTGTTTTAATAACTGAAATCTGTGGGTAAAAACCAAAAAATAGCCACTTTAACTTTTTTCATGGATTCCTACATATTTTCTGACCGCTGTTTGAA
>SCLH01002173.1:176209-192897 GCA_004367855.1 Oikopleura vanhoeffeni | reverse complement strand
TTAATATAAAAATACCCTGTATGGCGAAATTGGGTCTGACAAATTATGATGATTATAAAATCTTTATCCGACGTTAAAGTCTATTTGTTTGGTTTCATCCAAAATTGTGTATAAAAAATAAAGAATAAAAATAACAAGAAAAATGACAAAAAGAATTTCTGTGAAAAACTGATATGAAAAAGTATATTAAAACGTAATACCCAGCATTTAACATTCAGTAACCCCCTTTAAGTTTTTGCGTGTGACCACGATTTTTTATATTTTCAATCAAAGATTGTTTTATTCGACGTTCGGCTAAACAGCCATTATCAGTGTGAGAGATGTGGATGAATCAGGAATCTGAAAGTTGATTTTTTTGAGCGGAAATCGAGTTTCATAATTAGCTGAAAATTACCTTTTAAAAAATTTTAAGTCATTTCTGCGAAAACTAAGTGATCGAGCCTCCAGTATAGGGTGCTTAGTTAAACACAAAATATACATATTTAATATGCTATCTTGAAAAATCATATGACATGGTTTTGGTAATATTTTTGGTCAAAAATAATTGGAAATATTTTCGAAAATTTCTGCATTGTCTTATTCAAGAGATATTTTTGGAATAAATCAGTCTGAAAATATGGAGAATGCCACCTTTTACTTATTCAAAATATGTTTTCGTTGTTTCTCGCTTTCTGTTTATACTCGAATCATCAATTTTGTCAACAAACACGGTTTGGAACCTCCATCGAAGCCCTCTTTTCAAGGAACTAAAAAAAATTACTTACACCAAAACTCTGCCAATTGGTAAGCCGACCCATTCCATTTTCACAAATTTCGATTGACCGTAGAAATCGTATATAACAAATTAAATAAATTTTAAAACGTTGACCAAGACGTTTTTTAACAAGTCACTAATTTAATAAATATATAAACCTTAAAATTACCGTTAACATAACGACGCCTTCCGATACGAAACTGCCTGTTTTGAGTGTTTTTGTTTCAAAAAAACGATTATAAAGTAAAATATTCGATCAGAAACAAAACTGATTATCACAAAGTAAGCTCAGAAGTGCCATAAAGTCTTTAATCCGAAAATTCGAAGTGGGCACAAAGTTTCCCATCAAGAAGAAAAAAATTGAAAAAAGTAACAAATCTGTCTGGATAGCACGAGGCCCTTAAAAGGGGGGTCATTTTTTACTTTGCAATTTCGCAGAGCTATTTCATGAAAATCTGAACCTTGAGCCAATAAGTCCGCAACATGCCAATTGTAGGCCAGCCTTAGCGGGTTGGGACTCGATTAAATAAAGGCTTAGAGACATGCGAAAATGCTATAGAATTGATTTGGGGTGAGAACAAAGTGTACACCAACAAAGCATCCAAATTTTTTCAAAATTCCGCTATGATTTCGATTTTTTTCTAAGTATTTCCTAAAAATAACGATGAAAAATAACGTTGCTTGAATTTGACCAACTGAAACTACAAAATATATCTTGACGTAAGCCATTTCTGACTAGTGTTTTTTGTGGCGTCTTTTGAGCCTACTTTCCAAAAAATCAAGCACATTTTTTTTCGGATTTTCACGTGACCTTAAAAAATTCATATTCGAACTTCAGCGGAAATTGCAGAAAACCACTTTAATCATTGATTAATATTCGAAGAATACTCTTAAAAAAAATTGAACCAGTTTTGCAAACTGTTACCGTCGGAGGAGACTATATTAAGTCTAGAATAATCAAAAAAAACCTTAAGGAGGTATGCGACTCCTGATTTGAGCATTTTCCCCTCGGTGAAATTATAGCGAAAAACTAAGAGTCATTAGAGAAAACCGAAAAGCAATTTGTAATCAATCCTTAATCGCGAAAATTGCATCACAATTATTTGACTATCTACACGCAATAGGTACGAATGTAACAAGATGACCTTTCTCCAACTGCAAATCTATTCTCCTCCCAGAACGGTTATACAATTAGTCAAATTTTTACAGATAACGTAACGTTAAGTAATGTTACATCTTTAGCCACGAGCTTTTTTTGTGATCGCGGCGACTTTAACATTCTAAACGCAAATCATCCGACGATTCACTAATTCCAGACTGTTCAAAAATCTATCTCCTCCGAGGATAATTGCAAAATGGCCAAATGTATCAGTACTCTCCTCGAACATATTTGAGAGATATTGCCAGCGTTTTTGCAATGAACAACTAAAATCTTCAAATATGATTTTTGGTCATTCCCGAAAATTCCGAAAAAGAAAGTGCTTCGTTTTCTCGAAAATAAGCTCAAAAGAAAGCCAGTGAAACACTGATGAGAAAGTTGGCTTACGTCAAGACGATATTTTGAAGTTTGAGTTGTCAAATTTCAGCAAACGTTTTTTAACTTCATTTTTAAAAAATACTTAAAAAAATGCGAAAAATATTCTGATGATTTATATGAGATCGTATATGATCCCCTTAATCTTGTGAAATCAAAAGTCAACACGAAATTGATGACTACTCAATCGGCACTAGTCGTGAACAGGAGGGCACTTTGAAAATTTCAAAAATCTACCTCCGAGAACCATAGATCGACAATTTTGTTCAAAGTTGACATAATACGGAGAATCAGTAAACTAAGATCCCTTGTGGTACATTTTTCATTTCGATGACTAAATTTCTCTAGCGGTCCAATAACGACCAATTTTTGGCCGTTTTTTCACGGATTTTTGACTTAAAAATCTATTCCTGCCAAGGTTAAGTGTTCAAAATAGGCCTAATATTTTTTAAAGTACACACTTTTTCAAAGAAAAATATGCCTTTTTCGAAAACTGTGCCCGATTGGTTTTCGAATAGGTCAAAAGAAAGGCCAGTAAAACATTGATTCATAAAAATGGCTTATGTAAGCAATAATTTGAAGTTTAGTTCGTCAAATATTAAAAACAATATATTTTTTGTTGACCAATTTAGAAAAAAATCCTTTATTAAAATTCGAAAAAACCCAAAAAATTCTAAAATACGGCACCTGAGTTTCTCGTGTTACTAACGTTTTTTTTCGTCCGCCGGTATAGAACAGCCAATTGTTTTCGTAATCATACAGCAATAAGTAGGCATATTTTTGGCTAGTCTACCCGGCGGGCACGAAAAAAAGTCGTAGGTAAAACAGCAGAAAACTCAGGCTGCTTACTTTTTTGGGTGATTTGATGGGCAACAAATTTGTTGACATCCCGAACCAACTGTGATGCACTCTTGATTGCTTGTAAGTCTTCACGTAAAATTCAGATATAACACCCCCTTATACGGAGATGGTCGATCACTTTGATCAAATAATGATACCAACAGATGGGGATCTTTCAGCACTTTAGTTTGTCTGCTCCCGCGAATCTTTGTGACCACACTGCACTTCATCTGGCAAACGGTACTTCGGACAAACGACGTTTATTCATCAATAATAGCCCTCTCTCTGAAAATAAACTCGAAAACGCGAAATCCCTCCTCGAACACTTTAGGGCGGTCAGACGATCCCAACTTCTTGGGATCATTTTTGAATCCAATTGTTAACATCGACGGCTTTCTTCTACGCGATACTAATTCTACGAAACACCTTATTAAGAAAAAGATCGACCAATAAAAGTGCTTTCAGCACATAACATGGCACCATATGTTGTGGACACCACTCTGAAATTCTTCGAATAAGCCTTCATAAAAATCTTCACCAAAGTAATCCCCCAGATTGTATTGGTTAACATTATCAATAACCTCACGAACTTTTTTTCCTGTCATAATTAACGCTTTGCTGCACTCGGCTTATATCTTTTAGGATCTAGCAGGTAGTCCGTACGATCATTTAAGGCAACCAGGTTTGATCAGTGTGTGTAGAAGTCCCCAATAACCTGTTTATATTGCCCAACCAAACTACAATCTACATATTCAATGATAATTTCAATTTGATCGGCCCGTTATATCTGCGAAGATGTGACTGTATCTCTGAAAGCATTACTTATCTATATTTTTGTCGATCAGCTTTTGAAAAATACTAGCTGGAGCGGGCACAAAAAAATTGTCTGTCGAAATCAACAGACCCCAATCCTCATGCTGAGATATATGAGAAGCGCTGTTAATGATCGGACGATTATTATATCCAAACTTGTCTTTACTGAACTTGCTACCCTCTTTACGAGAGACTCCAAAACATCCCAACAATGTATGCTCGAGCAAACAAAAAATAAACACGCAAAGAGAATGCTGAGAGCAAAAAAATTCCTTGGCCAAATGTCGCATTTACATAGAGATATATAAACCTCATAACACAAAACTTCAATACTTTGAGTCCGCCCTCTTAGTTACGAAACACTTAAATAACTGGAAGGAGTTGGCAAAGAACACTCTCTTCGAATTGAGAGATACTCAACTATAACTGGTAACTTCGAAGAAAAATCGCACTGTTCGTATAATCTCTTCTCTGCTGACTTTATCGCAAGACGCGTGATCTCCTTTGGAGAAAGAAACAACTAGGTTAGACCACAAATGGTACTGACATTTTCAGTAATTGCCTGTGACAGTGCATTATTAAGACACAAGATAAGCAAATACTTGATATAAAGCGTGGTAAAACACTCTGCTATAACGACAACATATTGTACTCGTATGATTTATGGAGAATTATACGTCAAGTAAGATACATGAAAATAATTTTTTAGAGAATAAAGCGAAAGATCTGCATATTTTCAGACGAATATCGGTTCTTCTCTTACATCGTACTATAATCCTATGCAAGATGTAGGTATATGAATTTGTACGATACGAAAACTTGCGAGGGAGAATAGAAGTATCAACACAAATAAACTTTCTTTATCTCTACCCTACTTACAAAAAATAATCTCGTACCTGAAGCTGATGTGGCTTGGAACCGAAGACGTGAAGGTGTAAATATATTAATATGACTTTCTTTATTCTACTATAGAGATACTAACGTTTAGTTCGTTATAATTCTATATCTATAACTATGATCTCCAAAGGATATTTGTTAATATGTTTATTATATCAAAGCGAGATTACACAAGAACAATAATTTGACGTAAGTAAGACTTATAAATCTAGATAAATATAACAGATCAAAGTATGATAGTTAATGAAAAAGGGGCATTTTATAAAACATAATTAAACCGAGATTTTTATAGAAATGGAAGAATGCTGCAGGCTATCTTTGTAATGTAAAAATATAAAAAAGGGAGGAGTGACGACCGATCAAAATGAACATGGAAAAGTAAGACTTGGGCGCTACTTGTATTTGAATGATTATACTGAAGAGGAGATGAGATCGACGTATGTGGGAGAGACTTGGTCTATGTATATTTTATTTGAGAGCGAATACGTATATAATACTTGAGTTGGAAGTCTATGTAATTCTTCGTGAGAGCTTAATCATACTGGTGGTATTCAGAGTCTGGCACATTAAACCTAAGTAATTATATTATTGCTGTATATTTACAGCATGAGTAAAGAATATTACTTTTGTATTCGTTCATGATACACTAGGATTAGTATGTATGTGAATCTCGAAAAAATATCTTTTAATAAAATTGAATCAGTTCATATCTTCAAAAAAAATCAAAACATTAATAAAATTTTCACGCATTTTTCACTTAAATTTTTTTGATTTTTTTCTGAGATCTGTGATAAAAACGAAAAAAAAATAGCTCACTTTTACTTTTGTCATGCATGTTAACATACTTCTTCTGAGTGATGTTTAAAAATATGAACATGTTCAATTTGTCCATTTTTGGTCGACTTTCTGTTCGAAATATTAAGAAATACGATTTTTGCGCTAAATCAACGTCAAAAAATTTTTATTAATCCTTTTTTTGGAATTCTCTGGAAAAATCAGGCCGAATCAGTTGTGTTATTTCTTGTATTATTGATTTCCGTATTTCAACACGATGCAGGTCAATCGAATATCGTCTGAACTCTGATGAAATTTACAACATTGCTTGTGACAACCGGTTTGTGCATTGCAGCCAATTTATAAAAAATTTTAATTATTCAAAAAATTGTCAAGTAAATTTCGGGTCGTTAAGGGCTACTTTCTTTTTCCCAAGTCAGGAGATTGTTCAATTTAAACGCAATTGAAGGTCAATTTTTTTCCTGAAAAGCTGTTTTCTCTTCTTTTCATGGAAAAAAAACTTTTAAAATTAAGGATGATTTTTTCAATTTGATAATATTCTCGACTCATTAGCCGCATATCAACCCGAAAATGCCTGAAGTTTATAAATATCGCTCAAAAAATGCTCGCATCGGGTTCCAAGTTGCGAAATAGAGGTTAAATAAAAAAGTGTTTTTGATATGTACAGATGCTTAAGGGAGTACTGGTCGGCATTTTAAGGCCAAAACAAGGTTTTCAGCGTGGCCTCATGAACTACTAAAACACAGGAATATAATAATTTCAGTTAAAGGATAATTGAACATTAATTTGCTTCCACAAAATCAAATCGGAGCCTCTGATTGCCGACCAATCAGGAACGAACCTTTCAAAGTTGAATATTTTTCAACTTCAAAAAGCCCTACTCCTCCCTGAGTGTAAAAGATAGATTAATCTTTTAAGACTTTCTTGACGCACAAAGCAACGTCGGGCAGACAAGCCCCGAGTCCCGATTTGTCATCTAAAATTTCACTCGGAGCTTACAATCGAGCAAAAAACAGTGTTTGGCCTTTATTGAGTGGCCTCGGGAATACTACTCCCTGGATTTTGACGCATGAAACTTTAACTGTAAGAATAGATCCTTAACCCCGTGTGAGCACAAATCTATAATATAGGTACTGCATATTTAACAGTCATCTCAATATGCAAAAAAACCATTCGCAGAATTGTCTCCTTCGAAGTACATTATACGAATTTGCAAGGAGTTTAAAAAGGACTTATTTTTTTTGGAAAAGTTTTGTTCAAATTTCACGCCAGGGTTTGAATTTTTTGAAGATTTTTTCCAATCTTTTAGCCTCTAAAACAAATTAAATGCACTATTGCGCAATTAAAATCTTAATAAGCCAGTTTTAAGGAAGTGTGCCCATGGTTGAGCACTCAAACAAAGATTAATTGGTCCAACAGGCAACAGATCTTTTTTTCCAAAAGTGATATTACACAATTTTCAGATTTTAAGTATTTCACGAAAATATTTTAATTATTAAAAAATAATTCGAGCAAGTAAATAATTGCCCAGATCACTTGATTAGTATATCTGACCCAGAAAAATACTCAGAAGTGTTAACTTATCTGCTTTATAGGGAAGAATAACCCTGTTTTATGAAAAATTGGATTTTTTTCATCAAAATTTAAACCTATTAAAATAACTTTGATGATTATATATAATCAAATCAGAAAAAACCGAATGACATAGGTCAGATCATTGTGCATGCATTCCAATACCAAAATAATTTGTGAACACCACTGTGAGCTTGTATCACCTGATATGCTGTAGCCTTGCTCTTATCAGTAAATTTTCTAGAACTAAAAATGCAAAATTTCCTAGAATACTTCAAATGTCGATGCAAAAATATATCGTTGAACTCCTTATGCAAAAAAAAATGAAACTCACTACCTTGGGCTCTGTATATAGGCGGTTGAACAGTCACCTATAATATAGCGGTGTCGGTGCTTGTGCGGAACGTTTTTTCTGTGCTCACACGGGTTCAAGGATACGGGCAGACGTCCACAATTTGCATTTTTGTATTTCGTTTTTTTTTGAACAGCGATTCAAATTCTCCGAATTTCCATAATTGAAAAAAAAGAAAGAAACATTTCTCAATCGCGAACTAAAAATACTTTTTCATGACAATTGAAAATAAAAAGACCTTTTATCAACGAATTTTTGTCCATATTTCAAGAAAAACCTTTTAGAAGATAATCTAGAAAATTTCATGTCCAGTCTCTAAATCGACAACGTACCCTTAGTATGTGAGAAATTGAAAATAAAACGTTGTGCGAAAATGAACACTTTCATTTGATGATAAAAAAAAATTCACATTTTTTTTTCACAATCACATCCGAAAAAATTGACCAATTCTGCCACATTAGTGCTACCCGCCTAATTGTGGTCGTGAACATACAGAAGTAAAAAAAGCTTCAGAGTCGAACGACGATCAGATAAAATATTTCCGAAAGTTTTTCGTTATAGTTTATGGATGCATACACTTTTTGATAAAAAATCTTCAGAAATCATTATTTTCGCCCGCATGAAAGTGATGCAGAAAACGAGAAAATAAAGAACAATCAGGCTAGAACCTTCTGTTAATTGTAATTGATTCACCTATGAAGGAAAGTGTTGATTTTAATTTATAAATGCAATAAAACCGACGAATTTTATATTTTTTTCTGGTTCACGATATCTATCGTCGATAGGTACAACAAAAACGTGGGAGTTTTCAATCGTACAGTTTAAAACTTTCTATTTTCCAAAGTACCGCTTTTTTACTTTCAACACAATCTTTCAAAATCTGCAGAAGTCACTTAACTTCCATTTTTGATGTATGTTCATATAACAATCGATTTCACCTCAGTATCCGACAGTAAGTTAATAATGGCGATTTTACCGAGATCTACTGTAACAGCTGGCTGCAGTTGCGAGGCAATTTTTAAAATTAAATTTCAAAAATAAAATTTGTGTTTTAATTAAGGCAAAACATCGTACCAGCTCCCGAGTTTCATATATTACGGAGCACTTTCAAGGTTCGTGCTCAATTACTCCAGCAGGTTGGAATAAATTATGTTCCGTTATCCAAAAATTCACATTTTTATAATGTTTTTGCCCATAATCCCTTATCACGTTTGCGTCACTCCTGTTTAACGTGTGATTTTAACGTTGTGGCACGCACAAGCAAAAAAGTGATAAGGGATATCATTTGCATGAATTTATTCTGAATCTTGTTTGAAATTCACACCCAAAGATAGGCAATTTAAAACGCAAACACTTTCCTGATGAATTTTGAAAAAAAAATCGCAGAGATCATTTATTCCTGATTTCCTAGAACAAATAAAAAGATCACGCAACCCTAGGCCAAACAAAAGGTCTCGAAGCCTACCTTAGTTCAATGACTTTTATAACTTGTATAAAAATTACAATTCACCACATTCAAAGATACCTTATGTCCGATCGCTGGGGTGATACAATGTCTGCTTGTATATTGTTCCCGTAAAGAAATTCAAGATGGATGGAAAGTCGATGACGCCTGAAGTGTTAAAATAGGCGGAATGCTGAAAGATGAGAAAAATATTTATATGGATTTTCAAAAATGGGTAATGTCAAAGTTAGGATTATAATAATTAATTTTTTATAGTTGTCTTCTGATTTGAACCTTAACTTTAGTATCAATAGAAATAAAAAGTGCCGAATCAGAGCGAATCATGTTTTATTATATTTTCAGGGAAAAATGGGCTCCAGACGTAAATATGGCGCAAGTAATTCCACTGATTTACATCCTGAATGCCAAAGGAATTTAATGGAGAATAAAATGATGTCGCTGCAACAAAAACAAAATGATAACGACAAAGAACCGAACGGAAAGACTTAAAAAATTCATGTGACCCATAATTGATACTATCCCCTTATACCACTTTGTTCCGAATATTGTCCATAACTTGACTTTTAGATTTTTGTGCCGAGAAGCGAAACAACATGGGCAGTCGGTTTCCCGATTACCTCAGGCTGTGAGTAGGGTGGCACGATTAGAAACGTTTTTGCTCAGAATTTTCAAAATTTGAGTCATGTGGGTCAATTTTGTGACTAAGATTATTTTTCATTTTCTAAATTTTAAACTCCGTCGCGTATAAAATTTTCTCTAATTTAAAAAAACGACGAGTTTTTTTTGTCATATTGTCAAATAGCACAACTAGGTACGGGAACTTTTTGAAATCATAAGATTAAACTGGCATATATAGTATGGTAAGAGTAATAAAGTAATCTGCGAAGATAATTTCAATCTTTGTCAACTCGCAAATAAGAACGGTGATTTACAATGATTGTTTCTTGTCTAATAAATGGTCTTTTTTTGTTAAAATTAAAAAAAAAACCTGCCGTAATTCATAAATGTTTCAGATTACCTGTATGTGTACGAGCAACGGTAATCACGTGTGGATTGCTGGGATAAAAGACCAAAATTGATGATTGGAACCTATTCTGCGTCACGAGATGTTTAGAGCGGTTAATCAAAAAAAGAAACTTTATTTGTGCATGCAAATTGACATGCATAACCCCCTTAAAGTGGCCATTTTGAAGAGTGTTTTTCGTTGATTTGAAACAAATATCGAAAAAAAATTTAAACAAAAAATAAGGTTTTTTTTTATAATGTTCGGAACTTTTTTCAATTATTTTTCATAATTTGTCGAATTCCAAAAGTTTAATTCGAACTCAAAATTTTCTTAAAATGCAATAATTCGAAAATTCTGTAGTTACAAAAGTTGCTTGGATTATGAAACATTACTTTGATGATATACATTGTATTGCGGGGAATATATAAACCCAGTAAAGTGTTTTTCATCCAAAGCCAATATATCCGTTTCTGTCAAATATCACCGACCCCCTTAAGGGGGTGGTCAGGGCGAGCCTTTCTGAGAACTGTGATGATAAGATTTAATAATATGTCTTATGTAATTCAGTAATTAAAAAACATAAGTCAAAACTAAAAATCGCTATCTACACTAGTTTGTCCGTTATCGTCAATTTAATGTATACCTTATTTGTGCTGATTATGCATTCATGGGTGTATATTTAGAGGTAAAAACATTATGTATAGTAAATATAGGTTGACTGAACTCTTTTCTCATTAAAAACTTTGTTTCTGAGAAATTGCCTAATTTTTGATTGGAAACAAATTTATTTGTCAACTTCGAACCTAAGTTAATATGTAAATAAGGCTTTCACACCATGCGCAAACATCGCTTACTTTGTTTATAGNCAATCAAAAGGTTTTTGTTCACACATATTTTTATACAAAATTATCCAAGGAAAATTATGAAAATATAATTAATTTTCTTATCAAAATTAAAAGATCATAAAAAATGAAAGTGAATCGTAATTTCACTCTTACTCAAAAACTAAAGTAGATAAGAGGTTAAAACTTTCAAAAATGAATTCACAGAGATCGATCTACTATAAATTCTGATTTTGATATATTTTGGAGCAAAAATATATTTACAACTTCGTAAAAGTGCACCTGTTACGTAACAAGATGGAAAATAAAAAATTAGTACACCATTAAATTCACGGAGGAGATAGATTTTGAAAAAACTAATTAAATTCAATGTTTTTGGCGCTCAAGAGCATTCTAGGGCAATATTTGAAATAACTCACACCATTTTGTTTCAGAAAAAAGTTCTGCTTCAGTTGTTAAAATTCAGTTAACTGTCACATAATATTGACGAAGGAGATAGACTTTGAAAAATCGTCGTTTTCTAAATATTTTTTGCTCTCTACTGCCAGAAGGAAATAACGAAAATATTTTGTTGTAATCAATTATTGCGTAAAATTGTCTGAGGTCTCCAAAACCATTAATTTTTATTTTTATCATATCTAGTTTTCTCACAATTGACGATCAAAGTGGAAATGACCAAAAATTCTTACCCTGACCACCTCCTTAAGTTGATGACATTTTCAAAAAAACTGTTTTCACAAGAACCAACCAACATACAATTTTCGGATTTTGTAAGTTAATTACGTTATTTTTATTTCGTCGGTCATTAATTTTCGATTAATTTCCTTCGATAATATTTTTTTCGTTCCTCATTATAGATTTTTTTGCTGTCGAACAAAAACTGCAAACCTAATTTAAATCGGTCAAGGTTATTTTACAAACTGGCTTAGATTGTGAAATTAACAATGTTAACGAAACTCAGTTCTGACTTTTGGTTCCAACATTCGGTTAATATTTTTATTTTATCTTTTGCTCTGAAAATGAGTTGGGCCGAAAAGTGGAGCAATTTGAAAAGAAAACCGGTGCGCTAAAATATCTTATGTCGCAAAAATAAAAATTTGGATTCATTTTGATAATGTAAACCAACAGGTTCTAATGAAAAACAAATCGGAATATGAAGCATTACTAATATAAAGCTTAATTTCAAAATATATATATTGATACAGAACGCTCATGTAAAGAGGTGAGTGTTTCTTGTAGCCTGAGGGCTACGCTAGAATCCTCACTGCCTAAGGGCCTTGCGGTATGCGTTGCTGGTTATATAATAATAATTGTTTGTACTATTAGTGGGTGTTTATTGAGTAAACGGAGCGAAATAGTCTTCCAACTATTCGCTCCAACTATTATGGTGCTTTGTTGCGCGTAATATATTCATATCCTTACATCTCCCCAATATATACGCACGACATAAATAATAAATAAAATAAATATAAATAACATAAATAACGCAAGAGATAACTGAACTTAAGGAATGTAAATACAAATTTATAAGGATGGCCCTGGGGCGGCAGGTTTTAGCCCGAGGGTAGCAATCTCGCGTTCGGCTCGAGTAAGTGGTGCGGTTTCAGCTTTCTCGTAATTGATCAGGATTTGATACAACTCGTGGCGCTTCTTGCGGCAGAACTCGGAACATTCCTTGATCGAATACAAAAGCTTCTTGTCTGCAAGTGGCCCAGCCCATCGGCCTTCAGACGTGACAAAAGACACCATGCGGCGTAAGAAGTGAATATCCCTCCGGGACAAATACGTGGCACGTCGGGTACGTTTTGCGGCACGGGCGCGAGCACGGACATTTCCGTTTATCTTCCGGGCCCTAGCGATATTTACAGTCTCCTCGGCATACTCTTTTTGGCGCTTCTTTTCATCTTTTGAAAGACTTGGAGCCGCTTTTNCAGGAATTAATATAGAGAGAAACTAACAAGTTAGTTAGTTTATATTGGTGTCTAAAGTGGGATTCGAACCCACGCCTCCGAAGAGATTGGACCCGTGCTTTATAAATAAACATATAATTAACTCTTCAATACAAGTTGTCAGTTAATCACGCATAGCAGGAATTAATATAGAGAGAAACTAACAAGTTAGTTAGTTTACAACGTTTCGACTGCACTGTATAACGGATTGGTTACCGGTTTCACAATTTTGAAGTGGCGCTTCCTTTTTATCAGTTCTAGAGTTCCCATACTATCCCACAATTAGCCCTTTCGGGTTAACCACTCTAGAATCCAGAATACTGGATCAAGGTTTCTAGCTTGAGGGTGCCACTATTGTCTTCCATTGTAAGGTATCATAATTCCTGAGGGGGCTTTGATGTGGTGGCAGCAGAATACTCGGGCACGGCAGGAACATACTCGTCTTCTTGGATTTCAAGGGCAAAGTCCTCATCAAAGGAAGACTCCTCGGTAACTTTGTTTACAGGTGCCATCTAAAACAGGTCCGAAAAATTCAGCCTAACCTACATTCCGCACAAAAATTCTAGAAAGTCATGAAAAACTTCTAGATTAAAGGAAATTGACCGCTTTTATGTGAAAAGTCGGCAAGACTCGAGATTTCAAAGAAAAATTGGCCAAAAATGCGGCAAGACTCTACTTCAAAGGAAAAAAATGGGGGATCAGAGTAAATTTGAGGTCTTGGCGGTAATTTTCCAACTTCAACGAAAATACTGAGGAAATTACCCAAAATCCACGATTTTGGCAAAAATTTGAATGTCACGAGTCCCAAAAGTACGAATACAGAAAATGGCAGCATAACTGACCTTCAAAATGGGTTAAAAGTGCCAAAAATGAAATTGACAGCATAATTGACCTTCGTAANCATATATATAATATTTCGCATCATAAATGGCATCAAAAAATTTTAGAGCCATTTTTTTCACCACCAAAAACCATCTACGCCCTGAAAGTTTCAGATTCATACGACCTTTTTATCAAGTACCTGTTTTTTTGCTCGGGACGCCTATTTATGAGTCTAAAATTGTCAAAAATCGTCAAAAATCGTCGGTTTATTGGCATTCTAGAATTTTTTAGTCGCCGGATCAAACAAACCTCGCCTTAACAAATGAACATACTATCGTTAGGGGACCCCTAATAGGGGTTCTGTGAAAATTAAAGCTAATTTCGATATATCGCCTGGGAAGATATAAATTTTGCAGTTTTGAAGGGGTCTCCTTGTTAACATACTGTAATTTTTGGTTTAATTGTCAAAACGATATGGGATGTACTTTTTCGCAAAATTAAGGATAGATCTACAAATTAGGTTTTCGGTTTTTCTACTATACCGAATACCTCCAGACTTGCCATCTTTTGATCGATTTTTTGGTCAATTGAGTTTCTGAAAGGCATTACAAATGATACGGATAATCAAAATTACCTTATAGCACGACTATCTAGTCTTGATTTTTCTTTTTGATCTATATGAATTTCACAACTGTTTACAAATTTCATCATTTTTTTAGTTTTAAAAATATCGTTTTTGAAATTATAATTATTTGAAATTTTAGCTGAAGGATCGTTTGAAGAAACGCATATGCTGCGCGAGAGATTTGGCTTGTCGAGATCTTTCTTTGTCAAAAACATCGTCTGAAATCTTCGATGGCGCCAGGGGACTAGGCACTGGCTTAAAGGGGGATAAGCTGCTGGTTCAATACGATTTTTAAGAGCAATAAAAATTCGCCAAAAACCTGAACTTGAAAAATATCAAAACATTGAGTCGTATTTTTTTGTTGCAATTTTTAGGTAACCTTAAAACATTAATGGGATCCCATTTATATTAACGCTTTCATTATATGTAATAATTTTGACCAATTTTTATAAAATAACACAGGTTGATAGAAAACCTAGATTAAAAGCTAGTGTTTCTGTTACAAGTTTTGACATATTGTTTTCTCAAGCTTTAGAGCTCTTGTGATTGTCTAATCAACATATAATAAAGGTTTTTGAGTGACCTGTTGGGCTTCAAATTTCTTATTTTCTATCAAGAAAAGTAAATTCCAGCGACCTAATCCCCCTTATGGTTGAGAAACCCCTTTATTATTTGGAGCTCTTTTTGGAATTAATTTAACTCTCATATTCACAATCGTGCGTCAAATTTTAACTCTAGTTGCGTATTATTTCATATATTTCATCATGAAAAAACATCATAATTTTATGCCCAATTGTAAGTTTGGGGAGCCGAAGGGTGGGTGGCTCAAAGCTACAATTGATTTTTAATTGCAAATTCGAAAATGGCAAAATTGTAGAAATGAGACAAGAAATCTACAATTTATTCTTAAATCATCTATTATTTCCTTATTGAGAAAAAAAATATGTCGAATTTTCACTTTTTTGAATTTTCAATGTCATATAAATAAGTAAAGATGATATTCAACATATGTTAATTTATAAATGTTTGAAATCACTTTAAAAAATTGTATTGTATCCCATGTCGATTTAACGATTCTGATTTGTTCGAATTCAGACCAATAAGAATTTATGCCCAGCCATTATTTTTGAGCCGATTTTTTTCTCAAAAAACAAGAAATTTCTTCAGTGACCAATTTATAATTAAAAATCCTGGGGCAGGCTTTAATCCTGGGGCAGGCCTTAACTTTGGAGGCGCTAGAGCAATAAATTTAAAACTTTGAGTTTAAATATGAGATTTCGCAACTAAGTGGCAAAAATTTTTAAATTATTTTATGAAATTTTTCTTGATCAATAATTTATCTTTCGGTGAGACTACTTTCGAGTCATTCCGACCAAAAATATAGGCTTGGCTAAGCGTACACCACGTTCTCAAACGTCCTGACGATCAATTATTGTTGGTTCATAAAACAAGGACCAGTCAGTTGACTATTTTTCATAATTATTGAACAAATGGTTAAAAATTATATTTTGAATTTTCATTATAAGCAAACCCCGTAATTTAATCAACTCTTCATAAAATTTGTACGAAAAGTGCCTATAAAATTTATTTGTGGAAACTTTATAGCAGACCTCGGCAGAGATTGTTTTGCTTGGTTTTTGGCATGGCTTGGTTTTTAGCTTGGCTTGTTGTTTTTAGCTTTGCTTGGTTTTTTGGCTTGGTTTGTTCTTTGGCTTAGCTTTAATAAAAAAGGAAAATAACTCTCGCTTTTGAGTGCCGTCGTCTGATATTATAATCAAAAATTTCTGTTCGATTTTTTTCTAATTTTTTCAACACAATATTTTTTGCTTATTTAAGCGAGTGGTCGTCGCTCATTTGCCTGATTTTAGATGCGGTTTCTGGCTAAACTAGCAAAGGTGGAATTCCAAAAAGTTTTTAAACGTAAAGAACAATCATCACAGAATTTAAGTATTCTACAGAATTCTGATACAATCCAACCTACGCAATTACATGAACTTATAGTAAACCTTACCAAAAAACACTTAAAAGCTATCGACGATTTGAAATAAGGAAGTTCAAAAGTCAAAAATGGGTTTCAATGTGTTTAAGGGGGTAGCAGCAATGTGGCAGATTAGTACATTTTTTCGGAGTGATATTTGAAAAAAAAAATGTGAAAATTTTTATTTTATTTTTTATCTTTAATAAAAGTGTTCATTCTTGCAAACGTTTATATTTTTAATTTCTCAACATACTTAAGTATCTGTAAAGATATCAAAAACCACTCTTCATTACAATTTCATTTCCAATTTGACCCGATGTGGGATTTTTTAAAATCGTAGACTCGATTTATGCCAACGCGTCGCCATACTTATAAATCGAGCCATATTACCAAATATTCATTATCAACATTCATTTTTCAATAGCTTAAAATACATTAATATGT
>SCLH01002173.1:132976-160838 GCA_004367855.1 Oikopleura vanhoeffeni | reverse complement strand
AAATTAACAGTTCACCTGGTGACTTCACCATTCATATTTTCAATTTTCTAGTGAAATTTTCAATTTGCTTTTTAAATTTCACATTTTCGAAATAGATCAAATATTTTCGAATGAAATTCAGATTGCTTTAGCATATTTAAATGAAAAAATACGATCGAAATTTTCATTTTTCCGCAAAAATTACAATTTTTGCATAATATTTAGATTTTTCTCAGAAAAATATATTGAAAAGTTTTTTAATTTGAAATTCTCATGCAATTTACATACTTAGCTTTTTTACTTCCAGATTAAGAAATACTTCCAGTTTAAAAAAAAATAAAAGTAGTTTTGGGATGTAAGATAAGCTTAAATAAAACCGTTCAACTTTCCAACCCTGAAAACAGCCATTTTTAGTTATTTTTTAATTTTTTTGGAAAACTGGTCTTAAATCTGAAACCAATATTCTTTGGTTAAATCGTTTCTTCTTTATACTTTGCACTTTTTATCAATTTATTAGGAGCTTGTTCTGAAAATCAGCGNGAAGCTTTTTTCATTCGAATGCATCGACGTTTTGAGAAAAATTTTAATTTCAAATTTATTTTCAATTTGATTATTACATTTTCGATAATTGAATTTATTTTTATAACCTTTCAAAAAAAAATTGAAATATGAATTTCATTTTTATAAAACCTGATAATATTTCGTTAAATTAACAGTTCACCTGGTGACTTCACCATTCATATTTTCAATTTTCTAGTGAAATTTTCAATTTGCTTTTTAAATTTCACATTTTCGAAATAGATCAAATATTTTCGAATGAAATTCAGACTGCTTTAGCTTATTTAAATAAAAAATACGATCAAAATTTTCATTTCTCCGCAAAAATTACAATTTTTGCATAATATTTACATTTTTCTCATAAAAATATATTGAAAAGTTTTTTAATTTGAAATTGTCATGCAATTTACATACTTAGCTTTTTTATTTCCAGATTAAGAAATACTTCCAGTTAAAAAAAAAAATTAAAAGTAGTTTTGGAATGTAAGATAAGCTCAAATAAAACCGTTTAACTTTCCAACCCTGAAAACAGCCATTTTCTTTGGTTAAATCGTTTCTTCTTTATACTATGCACTTTTTATCAATTTATAAGGAGCTTGTTATGAAAATCCGCGTTTCAGCTGAAATTGAAAAGAAATCAGCAATAAAAATCGATAATATTTCACACAGACAAATTTAATTTATATTTTTTCATTCGTCCCTAGAAAAAATTTTCAGACATTTCAAAAAAAATGTTTTGTTCGCAACGGGGCGAGCAGCTAAAAAAGATTTTATTAGTGTTATTTAATAAATACACGTTCAAAAATTTTTAAAATTACAGAGAATTGATAGGAAAAATTTCGCGATCACAAATTATATTTTTTCGTGATTTTTTGACCTTTTTTTCAAACTTGAAAAATAAATTATAGATTTTTTCATTTATTTGCGTAGGTTTTTCACTTATCTTTAGTCTACGACTTCGGTTGAGACTTTAGAACATAGTAAAAGCCACAGTACGACTTCTATATCTCTCTAATGTACTATTCTTAGGCATGGAGGTGATTCGAAATCAACAACTGCTCCAGGAACCACTTCCTGATCCGAAAGGACAGCCAGTGACTAATTCCTCGATGTCGCTTTGCCCTCTGGGTACCAAAATGGAACTATCGACGTCTGTCAATGGAGCGAAAAACGAAAAGAACCAAATTTTCACTCCAAAAACAAGCAATAACCCTACTTATTTCTCTATCTCTAGTCAGTTTCGTAAAATAATTTACACTAAAAAATTATTACAAAAACTGGATAGAGAACCGAGATTTAAAAAAGGTAAAAATACTTTCTTAATAAGCTTTGATTATAAGTTAAGATCGTATAAAATATTCTATTTTAACTGCAAATTTCATATTGTAAATAAATCTAAAATTGAAAAACAATCGTATATTAGTGGTTGGATATGTGCTGATAATCTAACATTAAAACACATCCCTAGCCACTACAAGTTTGTTTATGTTTTTTATTGCAAACTAGCAAAATTTTGCACCAAAATGAGAATATCCACAATCGAGTTAACTTTTAAAAGGCTCGCATTAGGGGTTGTATACACTACAACCCTAAACCTGTATAAAAAGCCTTTCCTAAAAATATTTATAACACAGGATAGGCCTGATTATACACTTAACTGTATATATATACATTTTTTACATTTTTTTAGAAAAAATAGTTCAGTCATTTTTGCTGACTATTTGCATATATTTATTTTTATACAAACACGTTATAACTACCATTGTTATACGGCTCAAATTAAGAGTACTAGATTACTTACATTTTCAAGATTCATAGAAAAATATATAAATGAATTGGAAAAGAGTAATGGTGAGTACTATGCTATTGATGGAGGTGCTTTTTTACACCAAATTAGTACTTTTTTGTACAGGTCTTTTAATAAAATAAGAAGCAGTACTTTTTTGTACAAACCCCTTAAAATAATGAGTAAAACTTATTATAAAAAAAATGATACTTTTTTGTACAGGTCATATCAAAATTCCCCAATAATTATTAAAATATTTAGTAGCAATTGTAGGGATATCTATAAAAGAATTTATTTAAAGATCACCCGTAACCTGCTCACTTGTCAATGTTCATTATCATCATTGTCTGAAACCAACAAACATATACTGGATAACTCGACCAAAGTAAACAGTGAGTCTATTTTTACGCTAGTTAATGTTAACAAAGCATACTATTGCTGCATATCAGAGAATTTTCTGATACGGTTAAAGCTTGATTATCTACTTATTAACTCAAATATGATTAATAGTGACTTTTTGAAACTCATACTTTGCAGTCTTGATCTCAGCATTTACAAGCCGAAATTGACTCAAAAAGAGATTATGACTCTCTTTATCCACGCTGAGGTTGCTACAATACAAATTGTACTTGTTCTTACCAAATTTGAATGTTTATTTTTTAGCTGGGAATCGAAATCAAGTGCTTCTGTGGAAACAACAAACAATAATTTGCATAAAAATATCAGAAGTAAGTTTGATTCAGTTTTGTTTCTTGATAAAGCGACTCCCTTAACTTTGGAAAAGTGTCTGATTGAAAAGCCTAATGATACAAAATTTAACTCTAAATTGATTAAATCGAACTCAGAAATCACTTCAAAGTTCACGATGAATCTTTTTTCTAAAAATCATAGGGTTTTCATTCATCTTAAATTAGTGAACTCTTATTATAATGAGAAAAATCAAAAACCAGAAAAAAGTAGATTTTCGAACATATCAATGAATTATGCAGATCCTACTCTCGATAATAAAGAAATAAATAATTTTTCTTGTAGTCCTCAACCAAAACCGACTTCATCGACCCCTGTAGAATTCAATAAAAAAGATTTCGCTCCTTATAATAACATCAAAAGTAAGTATAAGTTTAATCCGTTGACCACTAGTGTGATAAATTTCTTAAAAATCATCTATAGATCGATCATAAAATTAAAATTTTCAATATTATTGATCTTACTTACTAAAATAACTCCTGTCTCTAGCATGAATTTCAATCCGACTGTTCCCAAAAACCGGATAACGAAAAAACCACAATCAAAAGCAACTGGTTATAAAGTTAATTCAAGCGAACAAAATAGTGTAGAAGGCCATAGTAAAGGTAATAAATCAAAAATATTCTCAAATTTGTTTCATTTTAATACAGTCTACACTGAAATCAGATGCAAAAAATGTTACAATTTTCTCTCAGTCTGTGTATGCACGATATCAAATTTTCAGTCCCAACCCATAACCAAAAACATTGATAATAATTTTCAAAGTTTTTCTTACTCAAAATTGTATTTCTTAGAAAAACAGAAAAAGCCGAATCAAAATCTACCAAAAAAGGCAATTCTTCTAAAAAATCCACCTTCCCAACCTACTGAAACGAAAAAAATAAAAAAACGGAAACGAAATAATGGACCAAAAAATCAAAACCAAAATCGTTCATTGGATGAGTCTGTCATTGATGTAAAAGAAAACCCCCCTAAAAAAAGCAGACAACAACAGGAAAAACCAATAATTAAAAACCCCTTTGAACAAACTGCTGATTCCTCCCAAGGAAGTGTTATTAATGCATCAGCTGATAAACTTTTTGGTCAAAAAAATGATCATCAGGATTTTCGTATGGAACTCGATGAGCAACAGTCACACACAAGTCTGGTTCCGCTAATTCCGCAAAATCCAGCTTTTAATAACCGACGAGAGCAAAATTTGAAACTCTTGGAATCTATAAAACCAAAATATAGATTTCTTGTTAGTGTACTTACTCCTTATGATATCTCAATTAATTCATTCGACTCGACAGTAGATATTGCTGGATATCAAGACTCATTCTTCACAAATCAGTTAAACTGGAATTTTAAAATAATTATCAGGGAAACTATCCCAGTTGAAGAATTAACCTGCAGACTCACCCAAATTGGTATCACCCCAGAATTTTACACTGTTAATTGTCTTGATCCTAGTGTCCCAAGTCCGAAAACTCTATGTTTTATTGGTGAAAAATCGAAAATGCATTATCTGATGACAATATACTGTTATGCACATGATATATCATCGCTCGGAGATGTATCATACTACATAAAAGATATGCCTTTCGTTACCGTTCATTTCGCCCGAATTACCCATAAAGATCAAAGTCTGATTTATTTCAGCTTTATTAATGGTGACAAAACAACTTTCGATACACAGCTAAAATGGGCACAAAAATATTTGAGATATTTGATTGTCAATGAAAAAATTTATGAGAATAAAATCGATGAGACTGAAGCGCTGAAAAGTAAAAATTTCTCAAAATATTCTTGCAGAGAAATTTGTGATGTTTACCGCAGTCACCTGAATATTTTTGAACCAAGTGCCACGCAACGTAATTTCTGGTTGGCAGCGAATAAGCCATTTAATTCTTCCTTTAAAATTCTGACAAAAGGAAAAGATGTCAGAAACGTCCACCTAAAAATTCGGTTGACTTGTGACCCTCGTAGATTTTCTCTATCTGAACATGAATGGCAAGCCAAAGTTGATGCAAACCGAGACAAAGTGAAATTCTTAATTCATTACAAAGATGAAATAAGTTCAACAAAGCAGTTCGATCAGATGAAAATGTTTACTCAACAAATGCGCAAACAAAATATGAGTGAAAACAGTGTATCTCTGGGCTTAATTAATGCATTTAAAAACATTACCACGTCTGACGCAACATATACTATTGATAATTTACAAAATTATATCGATTGTAATATAAGGGCGGTTCTTTGGCTTGATACTAGAATTCTCTTGACGGAATTAAAACAAGATGAACATTCCAAAAAAATGAAAATTATCAAGTCGGCAGCAGAAAATGTTAATTCAAACTGCACTGATTTGGCAGATCTCGGGAATATGAACGTTAGAGAGGATGTCACTCATAAATTGGACCAATTTGTCAAATGTTTGAAAGATAATAATCTTAATATATCTGCTGATTTGTCAAATATGGAAAAAGTTAAAACCAATTTCGCAATGGACACTGAAATTGAAAATAGAAAGACGCTCACAGTTAGACATGAGGGAACCCTTAAGTCATTAAATACTGCTTTCTTGGATGTTGAAAAAAAGACGGCAATCTCGGTCAATGACATGAAACAAGGTTCCGATCGTCAACAAAAAATCCTTGAAAATATGGCTTCTCATGGTTCTCAATGGCCTGATAAGCTGCCTCACAATTCCGTTGATATTTCGACATCGAGCAGATTGAGAGCTGGTTCCAATTCAGACGAACGTAAAATGATTTCGAATCAGGTTCAAGAAAAAAGTCAGAAAAAAATTTCACAAAAACATTTAGAAGGTATGTATATCAATTTAACTTCTGAAAATGATCATTACTGTATAACCGAAATTGAAAGTAATGAAGTTTTTGTTGATGAAATTCTTGGAAAAACCCAGGTCTCAATTACTCCAGATATTGATTTATCAAATAACTTTTTCAGTCACAATAGTCAGTCCTTGGATAACCAGAGTATTATCCCCGAAAAACATTATTATAATAAGAAACATTTTTGTGTAAAATCAAATAACAAATCTATTATATATGCGCCTCTAAGGGTTAATTACAATTTTCGGAACAAAATTCCCATTGTGACAAAAATAATAAGTAATGTTGATCAAATTGATGTTATTAAGGTTGTAACGGATTGGAGAAACCAGAATACCTCTAAAAAAGGTCTGAACTGTAAAAATATCTCTATAGTTTCAACATTTTATTCACCAATTGAGATAATGGAACAGGATAAACGGCTTAATTCGGCCCAGGTTTCCTTTGAAAACGGCTTGCCTAAAGTAGGCAACTTCTTTGAGTCTTTAAATTTTTTATCACGTGACCGGAATTTTCAGTATGAAAATCCTGAAATGTCTAGAATAATGGGAGAAAAAACTATTTTTTCAGATCCTTTACCATAGGAATCCCAATGTTCACTTGAAGACACCAACTCCGTTGCAACAAATATGAGTTTTGAAAGTGATCAAGAACTTATAAGAGGTCTCTCTGAGGACTTTCCTACCTCCCTTATCAAGGTTAATACAAAAAATTGCAATGAGGTCAAAGAATTAGTGAAAATTTGTGGATTTGTCCCGGTACATGATGATAGGCACTCTGCAATTCATACTTCCAATGATGACCTTAACAAAATGGCAATTAAAAAAAGAGAGGCTCTAGTGGCTTATAATGTGCTTATCAGTAAAAATGATTCTAAATCAAAGAGTCAACTAACTGAGTCACGTTATAGAAACTGGGTTGTGCAATACACAGGCGCAATTTTTTCGGAGTGTAAATCGGTTTTCGACAATCTCGACAAAGTTACCTGGGATGATACATATAGTTTAGAACAATGTAGAATTGAGCTCGAAACATTTTTGAATGAACTTGCAGTCCTTAGCCAGCAAAAGTCTAACAGTGATTGGGTACTATCTATTATAGCCAATGAAATGGATACGGACAGTTTTTTACCCGTACCTGCCAGCATTCACCTTTTTGTAAAAATTGCTGCTATTTTCGACGCGGGCGACAAAACTAAGTGGAATGTTAACTACTGGAAGGACGCGAGAGTTAAAGCTTTTTTCTTGATTTTACATGCTGATATTGTAGCTCATAAATTGGAGATTATTTTATCATTGAATGCCTTAGAATCAAATGAACAAGAACTGATAAAAAACTTGACAAATTCATTAAGTTCTACCCAGATTACAAAAAATAATCCGGAAAATGCTAAAGTTTCTACTCGTGAAAAAAATCATCAAACCTTGATGACAGCTTTTCTGAAAAATGTTCCGGTTTCTACACCTGAAATTAAGGTAATAACTGAAAACTCTCGAAATAATAATTTTGCATTTACTAAGCAAAATGACAAAAATTCGGAAATTCCAGCTAATTTCATAAATCTTAGCACAAATATTGATGAACTTAATTCTGATAATATCAATAAACTAGTTGCAGAAATTATGGACTCTTCGAGTGACATTATTAGTAATAATGAAAATGCTTCACCAAAGGAATTCCCAGAATCCACTGATTCTGAAATTCTAGAGATGAACGCGGTTCAGGCAGTAGCATATCATAATGAGATTACTGCGAAAATGACTATGGATAATAAGTTAAGTGAAAATGATAGGATTGAATTTTATGGTCAATTTTTTGACTACTCAAACGTAAATTGCCCAGAAAAAAGACTTATTTATGATAGTATTGCGAAGAGTGAATCACAAATTTATAAATCTTTTAGTGACAACAAACTCCGAGAATCCTTAAGTCTGAATCCGACAATTATTAGCGCTAAAGAGCAGGCCAGAATAAATATTAGCAAGGTTGATACCGATTTTGATATAGGACATTTTTTCACTTCTAAAGAAGCATATTATAATAATACAAAATCTGACCTGTACAAAGAAATGTTTCGTCAGTCCTGCACAAAGGCGAACTTCCCTGTACCTTCCCAAACTTTGCAGATTCCACAAAAATTCACCGATAAATTTTATGAAATGTATAAGAAGCCTGTAGACGTTCACTATTTAAATGATACTAATGACACGCCAAAGTCAAACCAAGATGCAAAGTTACTAAATGATCAATTAGCTGAAAAAATCAAACAACAGGCATTACCTGTACTCTACTGTAATCTTGGTCGACTTAATTCTAACAAGTTAAATACATTAACTGAAAATTATCCTAATGTTAAAATTTTTGGCATTTCTGAAGCAAGACTCAGCAAGGGTTACATTGAATCAGGCAAATTGTTACCTCCCGGATATATTTTGTTTACTTCCCCTGTAGATCACAATGGTCTGGTGCACTCAGTTTTTCTTGTTGCAAGAGAATATGAACAAGATGTAACTCAAATTGACTCATTAGGATCTGTGGTTACAATAAATTTTAAGTCTGAAATGAAAAACTATTTTCTCTCATGTTGTTATGGATTTAATAAAAACAGTGAATTATTTATTAAGGGGTTCAATAAGGGTCAGGCAGATATAAATGAACAATTTTCTAAATTTGCTAATTGGGTAAAATTTGCCACAGAAATCTCAGGCAAAAACCCACATATTTTTGGGGGAGATTTCAATTTAGATTTTTATAATCCACGTAGTGGAGAACATTCAATTATTGGTGAGTTAAATAATACCTCATTTTTCGATTATAGAAACATAGTGACAAAAAAGATGAAAACTCATTGTAACCACCTGACTATAAATCCGAGTTGTATAGATCATATGTTTTGTAAAAACATAAAACCAATTAAATTTCAGTTACGTGATTTAAATTCAAACTTAGATGACGGTCATAAGGCTCTATATTTCTTTATACCAATTATTCTAAAAGACGATTGCTTTGTGAAAATAATAACTACTAGGAAACCGGCCCCTAAGTTAAAAATTTATCAAGCTCTTATAGCATGCTGGCCAATATTCTTAGATAATATGAATTCAGATAGGACAGATATTGAAAAGGCAGAGAAAAATCTTAAATTTCTTTCTGCAATTTCAAACCTACTTGAACCGGAAATGGTTAAAACTGTCCCTATCTCGAAATTTATACCGTCTATGGCACCAGATACAGCTGAATGGAACCGGAGAGTAAAAACTCTGAAATTCTGGCGTATCGAGGTTTTACAGTCACGTGACCAGAATCTAAATGAAAAAAAATCTATTGACAAATCTATTAAACAAGCCAGTTTTCAGTACAGAAAACTATATAGGAGGGATAAAAGGATTTTGTTAATGGGTATGTTTCAAGATAAATGCATTACCATGAACTCTATCTGGGAGGTAATCAATAAATATACTGATAACTTAGATTCATTTTATAATTCCTCTGAACTTGACGCTGACACTTTGGCTAAAAGTATTTACGATTTACAACATAAGGGTTTTGACTATGTACCTATTTCAGAGGAAAAACTTGACAAAATATTTTTGAATACAAAAAGGCATCCTGGACCAAAGTTCAAACTAAAAGTTCCACCGTGGACTGGCAATAACACAAGTGAGTCTATTAAAAAGTGTGTTTTAAAGGCAAAAAAGTCTACAAGAGGACAGGACTCCATTAATGGTCGTTTTTTAGACTCGATGCCGTTATGTTACCAGCCTATTATTGAAAACTTATTTCGAACGAGCTTCACCACTGGTACGTTTTTTAAACAATTTCGCACTAATAAGGTGACTTGCATCGATAAATCGAGCAAAAAAGAGGACAGAAATAACCCCAAAAAAAAACGGCCCATAAAAGTTATGGATGCATTGGGGGCCTGTCTAGAAAGGTGCTGTGCAGCCCAATTTTCGAATTACTGTGAGCAAAATAAGGGTTTTGAAGACTGGCAACATGGATTTCGCCCATGCCGGTCTTGTAGCACTGCCTTCGCCGCTTTTGTAAGAGGTGTCCATACTAGTGCCTACAAGTGCACTGCTTCCATCTTCCTAGATGGAAGCAATGCATTTGGGGCACCAAAACACTATAAAATAATGGAGCTTCTTGCAGAAAGGATTGAGGATAAGGCCACATTTGATTGGTTTAAGAGTTTTTTAACGGAACGTAGATTTTTTGTAAAACATATGGCCGACAAATCAAAAACATATGTCCTGCCAAATAATGGGGTGCCCCAAGGTTCTTGTAATGGTCCAGGACTGTACTGCTTTGTAAATAACGAAGCACATAAAGTGCTTAATGAGTTTAATTCAGATAAACACTCGATCATAAATTACGCTGATGACTCAACTTTGCTTGTAAGTGGGGACACCTGGGAGGAAGTCGAAATGCGAGCAAACATTTTCACTGAAGCAATAGTGCAATGGCTCAATTCGGTGGATATCTCAATTAATAAAACCAAATCGTTTTATATGAGGTTCGGTAAGGATCTTGAAAATGAAAATTTTAACCTACACATTCAAGGCGACAAAATAAAACAAATTAAAGAGTTTACTTTTCTGGGTATTAGGCACACAGATAAACTTGACATTACACCACAAATTAATCATATTGAATCGAAATTTCGGTCTAGTACAGTTTTTGCCCACACATTGAGAGACTTTGGCTGTAAAAAGCAAATCAAAAATATAATTATGTCCTACGCGATGGGCGCTTTTCAGCACGGTCTTGCTGTTGCTAAACCTTTAACTACTACAGAATCTAGAAAATTACAAGCCAAATTAAATAAGGCTCTAAGATACATATATAATGTTCGGCCTAAAAAATCTGATTTAGATGGTTCATATCATAGTATGTCCCAAGCCGAGTTACTAGACATGTGTGAAATGCGTAGCTTGACACATGATCAAGAAAAATTAGCAGTGACCCTTATTAATGATATCATCAAAAATAAAACTCCAGAGGGAGATTATAAAATTCTCGTAAACTGTATGAAATATTCTGATGATAGTAATTATGTAAACCCTTTCGTAAAACCAAATGAAATTGTAAGGTATGTAGATTTTGACCCTTTCAAGAATAAATTTAGAAAAGATTATATTCTTAAAAGAACCCTTGGACTTAGAGATGTCAGTTTTCATTTACCAAAAAATATAAAAAATTTACCTAAAGGTAAAATTAACTTAACTTTCCCATATAATAAGTTTGACATTTTAAATAGGCTTCCTGCAAGAATACGATCAAATTTTGGTTTCTACAGTGATAAATCGATCATTAAAACTTATTATAATAGTTTATGTCAGCATCGTATCAAAAAAAAGGGGGATATTTGGTGTAAAAGATGTGATTATTTGAATATAAAAAATTGTAACATATATAAATTTTTGAAATCTAACGAACATGCAGCGAATGTTCTGAGAATTAAATCGGAATTAAATATTGACATTATTGAAATTATTGAGCCAGAGCTTTATAAAGCTCTCATGAACATTACCTCCTTTCCAGAGGTGGTGATTAGGTCCATTCAGAATGGACATTTTTTTGAGTCGTATGACAGTGAGTTACTAGAAGTCCTTGGTAAACATAGTACGGAGGAGAAAAATGAAAATCTGCCTCTCGGATCTGGTTTACCAAAAAATTCGGAGAATAATAAAAATAGCCTAAAAATTGCACAAATTATGAAAATTAAAAATGAGTTTAGGATGAAACATAATTTATCAATAGATTGTAATACAATCCTTAACTTTCAAGAGTATTGTGAATTAACTCATTCTACATTTCTAAAGTACAGAAATTCCCTACCTAGGCTTGATGGAAATAGAATTTTTTATAATTTAAAACATTTTCAGGATAGAGAAAAGGCCAAATTTTATTAATTGTGATGATAAGCATCACCGCATAGCTGGCGTCAAGGGTATAAATTTATCTTGGGGTCAGCTCTCGGGGTTGTCTATTCCACAATATATTCTTCATGTGTTTAAATACGCCCCCCCCCCCTGATAGACTCTTGACTCTAAATGGATTCGAGAGTTTTTATCAACACATAATATGAAAGAAAATATATGTATTTTTATTTTATATTATCTTACATTTTATATCATCGAATGAAAAATAATTTACCTCACAATTATTTAAGTTCACATACTATGTTCTGTATGCCCATTGTATTTTTCTCAAAGACATATGAAATGTAGAGTGCGACTTTCTATTTTTCAAAATTCGGTCAAATCAAATAAATCTGAAATAGATTTATTTCAGATCGCACCAATTATTCGCCAAAAATAATATAATGTAGGCTTAGTATTTCAAAAATCTAAGTATTCTCTTCAAACTAAAACTTTAATAAAGTTATTTTTTTAAAATTGAATTCGGTGGTAATATATAAAAATGAAAATAATCCACTTTGATATAACGAACTTCTTAGCTGCCTTACTTGGCCAATCAGAATGATAGTGAGCGTTTTTCAAAATACTGTTCCAAGAGTAGGTGTGTAGTGATTGACCACTCTGTGTCTAGTTTTTACATAATATGAGAGGGTCTGGGGGTCAATGCCTTGGAAAGGTCGTTTGGAGTTACAAATCGAAATAATTAAAACATTTGTAACATTTTTTCGAAAGACCCGCCTAAGGTAAAATGATCCCATTGGTCTCCCGTTGGTAGAGATTGGAGTTGTGTGACCAGTTTTCTATGCACCCATTTAAAATGGGATAGTGTTTTTTCTTCTCCCCTTTATTTAATAAAATATTAAACATACTCCCGCCTTTATACGGCCTTTGAGCAATCATTGCGCTTTATCAAAAAATTCCCCCCCTTTCTTCCGACAAGATTCATATATCCATTTTTGATATAAGAATCTAAAGTCTTCCCCTCTCTAACATTAAAATCAAGACTAATCCTATCTTATCTTCAAAATCCTTTCTATAAAAACTTAACTTCTATATTAATAACCTTTCAACTATTTCTTCCCTTATCAAACTAACCATGTTATCTACGTTGCTTTATCAAACTTTTTAGAGACGAAGACTCTGAAACAAGATATCAGAACTTTTCTAATAAGGGAAATAACAAGTTTCGACTCAATGATAATGGACCATTCGCAGTATCAACTCTGGCTAAAAAACTTGAACAATGATACAAGATTATTCGGATTCCTGCGTTTTCCAGTGTTATGGCATAATATAAATGCCTCGGCAGGATATCTAGTGCCAGCAGTGTCTGGCAATCTCAGATTTATCTGTTCAGATCCTGCATCAAAATTTTCAATTGCTAATATCAACAATTTCTCAAAGGAGCGCGTTATTGTGCTCAAGTACCTGAAAAGTTTTAAATCTGATAACTCATTTATGAGCTTACATTATGTTAGAAACCTTGAAAATAATTTCTCACAGGCAATCAATGTTCTTCGAAATAAATGTCTGGATGAATTTCTTATCACCAGATGCATTAATAGGGATCTAAATTTCCATGATGCCAAATCTGGTAGTACAGTATTTTTGAAAAATAACATTAAATCTGACTACTGTGCCTTTTTTGAGATAAACCCAGAATTCGCAGATCTTGCATTTGAAGAAAAAATTAAATTTAAAAGATCAATTCGAGCAATCAAAGTAAAATTACAGGACCATTTAAACGACCATACCTATTTAAGTTCTCTGAAGAATTTCGACCTCTTAAAGATCGATGACTTAGCTACAGATAATTTAGGAACCTCAGTTTTTATGATTTTTTACTCAACTGTTGATTCTAAAAAAGTTTTGAGTAGACTACATGAGTTAGCTCAAAAGCTAGTAATTCCAAAGTTAACTCGCATCAAAGGAGATACTGGTCATAATAACAAAAAACGTAAATGTCCTAACATGGATAACAAACTAACTAAAAAGTCGAAATTAGTCCAGACACACCAAGATCCACTTAGGTGTATATTTCATGATATTTTTCCATTTGAAATTGAGATGTACTTTAAATCAAATAAAAACTGTGAGAAAATTAAGCTCAGAAATGAATTAGGCGATATAATTGACCTTTTGAGAACTATGTCATATTTGAATCTAGATCAGATTCTTATCTCCTTGTACGAACATATAGATAATACCTCCTTTAAATTCTGCAAAGGGGTTGCATATTCAGCAAAGGAATGTTTTGTTAATTATGTCAAAAATAATGATAGATACGAGTTTGAATTCAATCTCAAACTTATTGAGCTTGCCTTAAATGATGACATGACAATTAGTGATATGCTAATTGATCAGGGTGATAATTTGCACAAAGTCATTTTTATGGGAAATCAAAAAAAAACCAGTCAAAAATGAATGAACTTTTTTGAAAAGGGTTTTGGTATTACTTCTTTTAGGTGACCTTACTCGTAAAGTTAACTTAAGAATTTCTTTTTTTCAGCTAAAATATTAAAAAGAAAATACCTCTGAATACTCTACGCATTCCTTTGCCATAAATTGAACATGTATAAATCACCATGTTTATTAGCAATAAAATCTTTTTAACAAAATACACCTCACCCTTGATCGCCTGTCTTACAACTGCTGTGACAAACAGTTCACCTGGAGCTACATTTTATAATAAAAAAATGCTCGAATCACTTTCTAATAAACTAAGAGTAATACATTATGGGAAAAACCTTTTTCCATTCTTTGTATTGAAAACTTGAACTTGAGTACAGTGATAATCTGCAGGAAATTAATATTGCATCTTCTTTTTTAAACTGGTAGATATAAGCTATTAATAATGTAACCATGATACTTTAATAAATTGCAGAAATGCAATTTAAATAATTTAAATCTGATCCCAGGCCTTTCCATGAAAAGCATTAATACATCTCCGATCGTAACAAAAGGCAAAAAATATCAATTTTGAGTCGTGTTTGAAATTGCAGCCATACACAGGATAGTTCTCATACTCGGTTTTTAGTGAAACCAATAGCTTGACTTTCTCGAATCCTGGTTTTGTCAACAATTCCTCGTTATAAAAACTCAGGTTGGGGCATACTAATGCAGCCTCGTCTGAGCCGCATAATAGGGAGAAAAACTTGACAAATTTCTCTCTAGAATTGAACGGCTTGAAACCTCCAGAAACAGCTAGAAATTAAAAGTGTGTTTTATTTCTGAGGGCTTTGCCTAACATGATTAATGAGTTGATAATAATAAACTTATAACTGCATTGTTAACTTTTGGTTTGACTGAAACTGAAATAACTGTTAGACAGATATATCGGATCAATTTCTTTTTTATAAAAAAATAAAAAAATATTGAATTGGAAAAGATGCACGCAATATGTCTATATCTGGTTTGAATAAATGGGTTTGATTCATTTTATGTATATATACATAAAAAATATAATAAAAGCGTGTAAAATACCTTCTACACCTGGAAAACAAGAAATATCCAATAACTGCTCATTGGAATAACGTACTAATTCATTTCCAGCCTTAAAGCGAATAACCTCGCTTGTTGATGAATTGAGCAATCTGTACACCTGAGCACCCATTAATGGTAACTTCTTAGATAAACTCTAAAAACAATTGCGTTACTTAAACCTACAAAATGGGTAACCATAATTAATTCTAGCCATAATTAATAATCTGGTGATTCTGATCTTGTTTTGTATGTTTTCTTTTATTACTCAAAATGTTTTGTTTACTCAACAAGATCCAGTTACAAAGAAAGTGTGACCAAACTTTTAAAATAAAAATTGGAAAAATTACTATTATTTTTGTTTTTGTTAAGTCCGGACTTTAATTTGTTACCTTTATATTAATTTGGCAGGCTTCACCCAAGTCACATTCATCGAAAACACAGGGATCAAATTCTTCTGTGGTCTCATGCCCCTTGAAAAGTATCTCCTGAAGATTTAATTGCGAAACAAATAGCTTCGGATTGATATCATGCAGGAGTTTCTCGTTCAATAACTGACCTACTATCGCTGGGCATTGCTTCTTAAAAAAGCTTAGCTTCTCAAGAGTTAGTTTTTGGACCTTCAAGCATACTGAAGTAACAGATCGATACTTAGCCCATGACTTACTCCTATAGTTCTTAAAACCAGAACCAAGATATCGAGACAACTGGGTGGTCGAAGTCACAAGGGATGAGATTTGTCCAATCAGGGCATCGACTTTATCCTAAAAATGCACGATTTTTAAGAACGATCTTTCTGTTAAAATATTGTAACTAATTAACTGAAACATATTAGTTCGGGCTCCAAATGACTAAGTTCACTGAATCACAGTAAAGTTTTTCGAGTTGACCTGCTTCTACTATTTATCATTTTTTATGATGTATAAGTAACCGTAAAATTAAAATATAATATAAAAATTGCTTATCTTGAAGGACGGGCTTTTTAGTGCAAGTTTTCCTAAAGTTATGATATAACTGAACACTTTGCACTGAAACTCAGTTTTTTTGTAATATGGTTTCAGTTGTATTATTATGGTGACTAGTTTCTTGAACTGTTAGAAAATTATACAATGTTTGTATTTTATAAATTTTTTGAATCATTCAAGGACTTAAAATTAGCCTTGAATGGATAAAATTAATGGTAGATCTGACACTTTTATGTATCAAGCTCTCGTTTTTATCTTTTTGCTCTTAAGAGCTGTTATGGCTCTTGCAAATTGGCAACTCGAAAATTTGTGCATCTGTATAAGTGAAGTTATTGCGAATTGGAATATTGGGTTTTCTATGAATACTTACAATCGAAATTTTAATTCCAAAATCTTCAAAAGCTAGCTCTACTGAGTACTTTGTTTGGAAATTACGTGTGGCGTAGAACATCATGGCGGAAGCCATTTCTTTAACGGTTTCAGCGGATGAGATAATATCCATCATATTTATACGTAAAGTCCCAAGGTGAGAGCCTGGGACTATTTCGAACCCAAGAATCTCGCTCAGTAGATACCATAATGATTTGGTATTTGGTGCATATGAATTGGTAGACTTCATACCCACTCCTACGATAATTTCTAAAAAAACTCCTCTTCCATCTCCTCTTTTAGCCAAAAAACTATTCCACTTGACATTTGTATCTGCCATATTGATTAAACCATCAACTCCCCCTTGTAGGGATCCAGGATAAAACAATATATCTTTCTCAATCTTGCCGAAGTTTAGAGCAGGAATCATGCTATAAATTTTGAGTAATGTGCTGAGAGGACTACTCCTTTTTTCATAAAAATGAAGTGAAAGGGAGGTTTGTGAGTTTACTTAAGTATTATTATTCATAAAAATTATGCAAAGAAAAATATTTGGATTAAGATTTTTATAGTAGAATTTCGAATGATTTACTAATCATGACTTTCTAACTTAATTAATGCTCTTCAATTACTAATCATAAAAGGTATTCTTGACTCCTAGAATAAAATTTACTTACAATCTGAATACTGAGCAAGTATTGATCAAAATTGATATTACACCATCGTCTACAACATGAGCATGACACGCATCTGTAGTTCCGTGGCCAATAAGACAAGGCCCACACCTTGCCGCACAAGCACCCTGTAAAATATCGTTGCCATTTACACAATATTGTGACTGAGACATTGAGCGCTGAAGAGATGCTAATCCGGTGAGATTAAATGCTCGGCGACTTCTGAAAAATATGAGACGAGACCGATGTATATAAGTCTCTCTGGGCTCCAGATTATACTTTTCGTTACGGTCATCTAGATCAGAAAAGTCTGACATTAGTAAAGGGGCTGGATCACCATGCTCCACCGCATCACGTGCCCGTCTGATAGACAAAATCATATTTCGAGTTTTGAAGGAATCATCATCAGCTTTCTCAAACTTGATCAAAGTAATATCTGATGGTGCTAAGTATGTTGCGGAATCTGACAAATCCAGCTAAATTGATACAATATGTTATCTTAAAAAAACTCTTTGCCTGTTTTTGACGAAATGGATATTTTCAGTGAAAATGTGCATAATAGCGTCAAGCACATATGGGTTTATCAGAAGTTCTTTTTATAGAACTTGTAAAAAAACTTTATTTGATTTTTCGCGAATTTAAAAAATGAGTAAGTTATGACCCTGGTCTGGTTTGAGATTATAATGTGTCTTCTGTTCTATAAAATAAAAATAAAAATTAAAAGTATAATGATAAATATAAAGTTGAAATGTCAAATATTTGGAAAGTTCTATTTTATTTTCTGCCTAACTAGTATGTTGAATTAAGTTCTAAAAATATATATCCTTTGTAATGTTTGAGTGGAGTCCTAGCAAGGATCTTTAAAATATAAAAAAGATGAGTTTCTAGTGTATACACCCCTTAATACAAAGTCAAACACTAAACTGTCGATTTTACTGAAATCCGAGTCTAATGGTTACATCTGATCAGACTACATAAAATTGCCTTTATACAATTTGCCTATTTAAAAATGAGAAATAAAACTCACGTCATTGAATGCCTCATTCAGATCCACGTTTTCATTATTTGACATCAGATAGTTTACCAGCTTAGTAGACATTTTGGCCATTGAATCTTTTGTAGAAAAAGCATTAAAGTCTTGTGCCTTAAACAAAAATCTATTATACAAATTTAAAAATAAAAATCTACTGATGATCAATTTCGTGAATTTGATTCTCGAATTAGAAGATTGAAACATCAGTAAGTGGGCATAAATAGGATGATAAGATTGTGTAAGTAGTCATTCAATGAATCTGTACTGTGACTTAAAACCTGATTTAAAGCTTAGCTAAAACTAATAATGGTGAATTTGGACTAATTAAAGCCTATATAAACCCAATAGTTATTTGAAAACTTAAAATTATAACAAGGGTAAAGTAGTCTAAGTTCAGATTGGTTAAAATTAATTGTAAAAATTTACTATTTTACTAAATTGTTTGATTGGGCTTTAAACCTGAATAGTTATTCGGTAAGGAGGCAAGTTGTAATCCAAATCGCTATTTGGAAAAATTGAGGAAATCAACCTTACACTCTCGTCACATTGAGTACCAAACTCCAAAATCGTTTTTGCCATCAATAGCTTGATCATGTAACGCACAACCGTGGTCCATTTTCCAAACCAATTTTGCTTATCGTTTAGTTGATGGGAATCGTCAAACTGTTTAGCCATAAAAATTTTCATCCGGAGAGAAACCTCATAACCGAAAATTTCCTTGGCAAGGGTTTCAGATACTTCAGTTATTATCTCACTGACCTCCTCATACTTAGAAATTTAAATTGTTAGGATAAAGGAAATAAAATTCAGACAAAGTGTGAATGTCCTATTTTTCTTACGATTAAATCTATCTGCCTATCGTTTTGTTTACCGCTTTAAAAAGGTAAATGCCTATGCATGACTTATTTTTTGAATACGACTTGAAAAGTAAGAAAAATGAAGACTTTGTTTTCTTTTATTTTGTTTTACTCACCGACACTGTGTCAGTCTCCCCTACGGGGTGTAGAACCAAGTGATAATCATCACGAACCAGAGTAGCATCGCTAAAAACTTCTAGCAGTTCAAATAGAGTCAACATTTGCTAAAACTTTTATCCTAAGCGGACAACCTGTTGTTTTCTTTCTGCGTCCGTTTTTATTCAAATAACAAATGACTGACAAAAAAATAAACATCTAAAGATCACAGACTTTCGAAAATACATTCTAGAAAATTAAAATGGAAATTTTGAATTGTTAGTTGACTTATGGTACCGAAAAACTTGGATAAGTCTGAAATAGAGGAGATTTATGAAACATATCAATTCTTATGAATTGATTGTTCTAAAAATGTAGCAATTTACGGTATTGTGTGTTGATAACAATTTTTGTGTATTCAGATTAATGATAGCTGTCTTTTGGGGTTCTGCAGCAATAATTTTTTTTGTCTGCAAATCCACGCACCAAAAACATGCTAGAAACATCTGCATAGACAATTTGAAAGACAAATTTGGAACAATTTAGTGCTAAACTGATAAATTAAACTGAAATCCCGTTCATTCTAAAAACTCAGTCGAGTAACAAGGATCAAAAAATTAATAAATTTTATATTTTTTGGGTATTCAGCCTATATCTTTTTTGCCCACCACAATTGCACAACTTTTACAAATCAACGGTATGAAGGGCTTTGCTAATGAGACTAATCCTGATAACCGGGATAGACTGGCCTCAATCAGCAATGCAATCTCGGATGAGATGCCTTTAGTGGAAATATCACCAGCAGAAAGTAACAGGAATGTAAAAAAGGAAATCTGTGCACCAGAGGTAATTACATTTTTGAATAATTAATATTGTGAATATAGAATGAAAACTCTAGTGTTGCATCGTAGTTTCGGATACTTTATTTATAGTCAGATACTTTGTCTGTAGTAAAATCCTACCATTCTAAAAGGTCACGAATTCTGGTTTCACAAAGTTTATATACAACAAGTTCGATTATTTGTGGATACTCTCCACTCTCCCTATTTCTACAAAAAACTTTCCCTCTCATTATATTTTTTTTATTTTTCTTAAAAAAATGTTCTCACTTTTCTCCACGTTTTATCTAGCATTATCACTCACACATTATTATTAAGGAACCAGTTAAAGACTCTAAGGAGCCTTTGCCAAGAAAACTTTTCCAAAATAATGAGGGTGACTCATCACTTGACGATGCGAAATGTTACTCTCCACACTCTCCTGCCTACTCTCCTGAAACCACCAAAATTCTGTCAACAAGAAAAAGAGTTCGGACGAGTGACTCGAGCTATCTGCCTTTTTCCAACACCATGCAAGTTCCCCCAACAAAAAAAAGACGGTCTAAAGCTGATTTGGCCAAAATAAGAGGATTAAACCGAGATCAGCGGAGACTCGATCTTGGAGCTACAAGCCGAGAAATTCTCGACACCCTTTATGCCCCATTTAATTACGAAAGTAATAAAACAGGTATTGCCGAAATTGCTGCCTCGTTAGATATGTCGATTTTAAACAGCTCGACTAATTCTGACGAAAATTCTGACATGATAGCTCGTGCGCCAATTAATGAAAACATTTACTTTGAGCAGGATTTTATCTCTCAAGAAATGTTTGAAAAATATGACGTACAACTCTCAAGTTGTATTCAAGTTTTCCAAGCGGGTCAGGTTGTCACCATAAACGAGAATCGGGAATATGCTGAATTCATGGAGATTGTTAGAATTGAAAATTCCAATCAAAGATTCCTTCAAGAGGAATTTGAGTATAGACCCAAGGTATAAAAATCTTTATAGAAAACAAAAAAACTTTGTGAAAATAATTATACATTGTAAAAATAAAAATTCATTTGTTTATCAATTTTTAGTTTAAAATGTACAGATTTTATATATTAACAAACCATAAAAACTTAATCTATTGAAAATTAATATAACCGCGCGTCATTAAAAATAAGACCGATAAATGTTAAATATATATATTTTCAGGTTATATTTCTGGTGGCAAAATATTTTCAAGGTTTTAAGGATCTCGTTATCTGGGACGGACAGAATCAACTCAAACTCCCAAATCGTCCCTTCAAGTTTGCTATGGCTGACTTAATCGGCTTATCACCATCTGCAATCAGGGGATACGAGGTAAAACATCTGCTTAGTTTTCATATAAAAATAAAAATGAAATGTACGATGTGGGTTTGATATTTTTTGACTTACTCTGTATATGGGCTTTTGATGCTGTATCATATATCAAACGGTGACAAGAGATCGGATGCAAGTGAGAGCTTGTTTTCGATACACATCGAAATATCTAATTAATAATGATATACCACGAGGGATCTTATATCTTATATACTTAATATTCTTATAATCATCCTAAAATAAATTGAATTCGGTGGCAGATATATATTCCACGGGTGAGTTTTTTGTTCAGTTCGGCTCTGACTCATTGATATATAATATGTGTAGTGATAAATTTTAAGTATAGTGTTCTGAGTAGAACATTACTATGAATACAAATATAGCTAAAGGTTTCGTAACATTTAACAAATTTAAATTAATAAGTGAATATTGTTAATCTTAATTATACTCAGTTTGTAGTGCAATGCTTCAATTCTCGTCAGAATATTTAGTTTATTGAAACAATATTAATCAAATAATTAAGCGGTCATTCTTTCTGACACAAGTCCTAAAACATTGGAAAATGTGTGGTCAGCTCATTTTGGCACTTTATGAGAGGGCATCTCGCTATCGCCTACAGGTTCTCTTGCCAAACATTTTGACTGATGCGCCCTTCAACCTACACTCTACCCAAAACTTTAAGCAATCCAGCGAAGCAGTTCATGATTGGCAAATTCTAGCCAAAGATGTCAATAAACGATACGGTACGCCTAAATCCCTTGAGGAAATTTCTGCCTGTATTAAAAAAATTATTAATGACAGAAAAGGCGTTACGTCTTTCATGAAGGGGCTTTTAGTTCAAAATCATCGGGTATACCGAGAATCAAAGATCCTCCCTGAAAGACTTAGCCAAGTTTTTGATTCAAACAAGACAGTAACACAGGCTCTTAAAGCTTGCTGTTATGAGTCTCAAAAATTGCGTCTAAATTGCGACAACAATGTTCTGATGCACAGTGTCAATCGGCACAGCACTGGAAATCTTTTATTATTAATTAAAGCATTTCCAGAAATTTACTCTCAAATTGAAAAGGAGATTAAAACTGCTGTTTAGATCAAGTAATTAAGGGAAATTTGAAGTTTGAGATTTTTTAGATTATAATAAAAAAATAGTTGGAATTTTTCGAATCTTGATTCTTTGAACCTTAGTCTTAAAGTTGTTTTTTGATAAAGAAGAAATCCGAATTTTTAGCTTAGGGACCATGTTATAAATAAGCTGGTATTACGTACTTTAGTCTGAATTTTGCTTTATTTTATATTTTATTTATTTTTTATGATTACCTGCTACCTGTATTTGCACAAAATGATTGAACCTGACAAAATGATTAAATAAATAGAAAATTATGACAACGAAACTGAATTACGATCTCGTTAGCATGTTATCAAGTTTATATATCAAGGTTTATTATTGTCTATTTGTTGTTATATGCTTCAAGATTTAGCATTTAAAATTGGACCACAGATGTAGAACTTTGTTTTAAAGTACAAAATAAAATTTGCTTCAAATTTGAACTCTGCATGGTTTTCAGAATAAGTATAATTTATGTTGATGTGGCACTCAATTCGTGCTCTCGGAGAGTTATACCCTCTCCTTTCTATACAGCTCCTTTCCTTTCCTCTCCTGTCCTTTCCTCTCCTTTCCTCTCCTTTTCTCTCCTTTCTATCGAAGTATGGGAAGATTTACCAAAAACAGCCTTGAAATAAGCATTAAATCTAAAAATAAAAAGGTTTAAACCAATCTCTGAATGTTTGGTATTCCTTGTTTTTCTTGTCTAAAAGTAGTAGACTAGAATGTCTAAACTCTCAAAAATTTAAACTTTTCGAGCTATTTTTATGTAAGTAATGGTATCAACCATCTCTCTTTTTCTGGAAGCACTAAAAATATATGTTGTATATAAGTTACAAGCAGCTTTTCAAGCGTACTATTAACATATTAATAAAATTTCAACATAAATATTTCTGGTAAATAGGCCTGTATAAAAATTCTTCGAAATAAAATACACTAAGGGTGGATTTTCATAGGAGGGAGTGTTTTTAACCTAGTTAAGGATAAAAGAAGAAGTTTACTGAATGCTGACAGTGCAAATCTGCAATTTGATGATATGAAGTTAAACAAGATGCTGAATCAACAAGAAAATTCTAATATTTCAAAAATTGAAATTTTCTGCTAATTATCGCTGCCCTCTCCCGTATTTAAAATCTGCAAACAAAACTTTGAGATGAGCTCTGTATCCACAAGTGGTGAATATTACCAAATACTATTATATTACCTACTAGGATATATTAGAGCTCTGACAAGTCCAGGATCATAACGGTTAAAACCATGAAAGTATTTTTCAAAAACTTAATGGGTAATTACTTTGATGTTAAAGTAAAATAACTGTATGATCCGCTTCTTAATGTAACAAAAGTCATATAAAAATAAATGCAAATCAAACAAAAAAAAAAAAAAGAGAAATATCATCTATCATTTTTTTAAGATTAGAAATTTTCAAGCCGATAAAATTGGTCCAGTTTGCTTAAGAATTAAAGCTTTACCAACTGACCAAGTTTTTTAAGCTTGAACGCCGTTTGGACGTGAGATAAATATAGCGTTAGTCAAGATTCTTTAACATCGAAATTAAGACGGGTCACTCAGAACATTTTTGTCACCTCTTTGTGGCCCGACTATCGTTTCTGATAACAAGCCCGTTTGATACACGTTTAGATCTTGAATCAAAATCGGCGTGTAAACCTACCCAATTCTTGATATATCATCGTAAAGACGTTTCATATGTACCCGACAGATTGGAGTTGATATTCCCTATTCACACTTTTGTGAATATTCCGGCCCTGATGAGGAAACGAACTCTGTTTTAAGTAGGAGGGCCGGGATATTCACAAAAGTGTGAATAGAGGATACAACTCACGAAAGCTATTAGTTATTTTATTTTTTGTGCTAATTATCGTTAGCTCAACCAGAATAAATGTGTTCCAGCTCACTTAAACAATTTCGTATTTATTTGAGGAAAGATATGAGTTCGAATTTTTATTTTGGAATTCGTAAAAATTTCAATAAAATCAAAACATTCTAAAAACTTTCCGCATTTTTTGTCCAAAATTTTGTATAATTTTTTTATTGAAATTTTTGGGTAAAAACAAAATAAATAGCCACATTAACTTTTTTCATAGATGCATACAAATTTTCTGACCGCCTTTTGAAAATCAGTAAATCTTTATTTTTCATCTTTTANAAAATTTTTTGCAGACGTTTCAGACAATTTAAAAAAAATGAAAAAAAAATTTCGAAAAAAATTCGAAAATTTTTTTTTCAATTGTCTGAAACGTCTGCAAAAAATTTGGCCGAAAATCGATTGGTGGACACGTTATCTATATGTAATCTGATACAATCTAACTTACGCCCACACAGAAACCTCCAATAAGCCTCCCAAAAAACCACTCAATGTTCCCACTCTATTTCTCCCACAATGTTCATCAATTTTTGTTAATTTTTTTATGTCAGGCTCCGGAGCAGCAGTGCAAACAATCTATTAGAGTCCTTTTTTCAAAATTTTGTTTGTGACGAAAAAAATCGCGAAAAAACCGAAACAAAAATTTTCACGGAAATTGAACGAAAGAAAAATTGACCGTCAATAAGAAAATTTCTAGAATCGGGCTCTAATGGATTGTTCGTACTGCTTCTCTGGAGCCTAACATACAAAATTAGAAGAAATTTGATGTGAATTCTAGGAGGAGATGGCTTTCTGGTGTTTTTCTAGAAGGCTAAGTCAAGGTTCCTGTGTGAGCGTAGGTTGCATTGTATTAGATTACAATAAAGGCTAAAATGATCTTGAAGACTGGTTTCTGCAGATTGAGCAGAGTTGAGCTGATTTTTGAGATACGACTTCTGCCAGTTTACCGAGAAACCGCGTAGAAAACAGCCTTATCAGGGACACCCACACCCTTAAGACCAAAGTTTTACACATTGCTGTAAAGAGTTTTCATGCCGAATTATTGCGGATTTTTAATAAATGGACGAACAACTTTTCCGAAATGGAGAGGATTTTGGACGTGAAAACCACTTTATAATAAAAAGTTTATAACGACATTAAAGTCCCCAAAATAACAAGAAATGGTTTCGGAATTTAGTATAGTTTTCGCTTTTTATCGTGAATTAATTCTCTATATTTTCTGTAATCGAAATGTTAAGTGGCTAAAATCGTTGTAAAAATCGCCTTACTTAGCATACTTTGATACATTATCGACAATTAATTATTAATCATCATATTTATGGTACGTCGTTTTAATCGCGATGATAAGAATCGACAGAACTCTAAATTGTATTAGGAACTCGTCATGATGAGTTATTTTAGGGTAACTTTGAAACATTCATATTATAAAAGATGCTCATAGCGTCCTTCTTGGGCATGTTTTTTTAGAAAATAATTAAAAAAATATTTTGACATCAAGTTTTCATAAATTTAGAGGTTACGCACCGGTTCCAAATTTACATCTTTCAGATGTATGAGCGGAAATAACATTTGTTCTAATACGGGATGAATTTCCGATCCCGAGTAGGGGTGCCAAATAATTCAGAAAACTCGCTGAAGCCCATGATATATCGGTAAAATAACAACAATGACCTTTTAGGCGAGCTGGAAAAACCCCGAAAATATAAAACGTACATGTTAACTAAACATTTTATTTCACACTGTTCACTAAGCCTGTCACCTCTCCAAATTTTGGCCCTACTAAATTATGCCAGATTTTGCTTATTTTTCGGCTGTGACTTTATTTCAATCTATTTAGTTGATATCAAGGCGCACTATCAAATTCAACAATTAATTCTGGTTTTACGGGGTAAAAACTTTTAAAATTGGTCAGATTTCGTCAAAGTTGAAACGGTCAGCTTATCAAATTAATTATGTTAAAAAAGGCCGTTTTTTTGTATGTGACCTCATATTTAGAGTGACGTTGACTTATTTAATCACTACAAGCAGTTATTTCAAAATTAATACCTAATATTGATTTGAGTATTAATACGTGACAGCTGTACACCATTTCTTATTGTAAAAGAATTATAATTAAGATAAGAAAATCAGTAGGAGGCTGAAAAATTTGAGTAGTTTTTAATGGATGTGAAAATTATATATAAAATTTTCATCCCCCTACCTTCTAGCTGTGAAAGGATGAAGGTTGAGACAAGGATGAATATTTTAAGTGGTTTTTAATCAATATTATCATGTAAAAACTACGTACAATAATTACACATTCAATCGTTTGGGTGAGCTGAAAAAACCCTAGTCTTTATCACATCCCGTTAATTTTCAGTGACGGGATATAAATTTAGCGACGAATTTCATCGGGTCGAATGTTCTCTTTAACGGCTCATCCGATTCAAAACATTCCAAATATGGTTGACGTCTAATTTTTAGATCTCAGCAAATATACTATTTTCGTTATCGGATGGATGCCCGGTATACTGGGTTAAATCTTAAAGCCTCGATATTTCAAGAACCTTAAGGTCCCTTAAAAACCTAAAGGACCCGAGGAGTTCATTTCAGCACCAACGACAAAATTTTCAACGGCAATTCCAAATATGTAAAAATATTTTTTTCTGGTGTTATTTAACCCTGGTATGTCGATATTGAGTATTTCGGCCCCCTAATATTGAAACCTCGATATTTCGAGATCTGAACATTAGACGTCAACCACATTTGGAATTTTCTGAAGCAGATGAGCAGTTTTCGAGAAAATACGTCACGATAAAATTCGTCGCTAAATTTATATTCCGTCAGTATAATATATGATGAAAATTATGAGTAGATTTTATCGATGTAAAAATTATATTAATCACAGTGATCACTGTCTAACTGGTACACCCCTAAATGGTACAAACGCTTTAACTGGTGCATTTTTTTTAAGGTGGTCAATGTGTCTCTAACTGGTACACGTTTTTTGGAAAGATTTTTTCCTCTTATGTTTATATTTATGAAAGCTCCAAAAAGTAAAGTTGCAAACCGTACATGTTTATTTTTACATTTCAGAATTTTGAGAATGCATTAAATTATATATTTCAAATGTCATGTGATGAAAAATATCATTTCTTAATTATTACTTACAAGTTATAATATCTAATAAATGAACGAAATAAAAGATCCAAAATATGAATGCTAAGATGTTTTTTTTAAAAGGGACGCAGGTTTTCTAGCCTTCAGGTATTTGGAAACCCCTTCAGACAAAAAAAACGAGCTACAAAACTCATGAGAAAAAACAAAGAAAACTTCAATCACAAGTTTTTTGCTAAAAATTATAGAAAACTGCTTGCCGAATTTGGAAATAAGTCATACTTAGGGTGCGCAGCGGGAACCCTA
>SCLH01002173.1:119008-129466 GCA_004367855.1 Oikopleura vanhoeffeni | reverse complement strand
AGTCACGATCTGTCAACCGAGGGCGCTTTATCCGTATAGTAATATGAAATGCTCAAAATGAACCCGAAAATTTCTTAATAAACATTAAACTTTCCTTTGTTTCAGATTGACAAAAAGGAATCATGGTATTTTTGAGGTAAATCATAAACCGTAGAGACCTAATTGCTAAAACCAAAAAAGTACTCTTAGAGCTCTTTTAGTGGACCTTCAATATGACCAATTTAAAACCGTGGCATTATAAGGATCACACTCACCCGAACGAGCGTTTTCAAAATGTTGTTTCTCAAATTAACAAAAATTATCGCGTTTTCCTGAGACTTGAATTAAATTTTTAGCATTTTTTTTGGATCCCATTATATAATTTACATACAAATATTCTTCTTAACTTTTGATTTCTCTTTCAATAATAAGAAATATATTTTTTCGTTATTTTCAATATTCGAATTTATATGCTTCATTTTTAAATCATTCACGGTACTTTAAAAATGATATTGAGTTTACAACGATTAATTCAAAAATTATGATTGCGCAAATTATACATCTAGATGTATGAAATTATAGAGCTGCAAATTACGTTTCTCATCGGTTAAAAGTAGATGATATATTACTAATATATATATTAATTGTGTAACAAAAAAGATCGAGAAACAGATTGATTACCATCTAGTTATAAATATCCAGTATCTTATCTTAATTTTGTTACCAATGTTCTCTTCAAATCGTGATTAAAATATTACCAAAATACGGTGAAAATGGACTATAAAGATTAGAGGCGGATGTCCCAATCGTCAGAAACTTTATGCGCACTAATGACATGATAGGCAGAATAATGAAAGTTCGGCATTTGTCATATATTGATAATCATTAAAGCTTGTTATGATTTTTAATATATGGATTAAGGGCCCTTCACCGACAGATCGTGACTATTTGAAAAATGCGGAATTCGAGCATTTGATTGGTTGTTCTGCCCAAATCTTACTAATGAAATCGGTCTATTCTGCAATGTAGGGTTTTGATTGGCGGCTAGTATACCGTGTTGATTGTATCCTTCAAATAGCCACGATCTGTCAACTGAGGGCCCTTTATCCATATAAGCAAATGCCAAATTTTCATTATTCTGTTACCATTTCTTTTAAGTACGAAATTATAATAATCATCGACTTTTTATGGGCAATAAATATTTTAATAACAAATTTTGATTTCTGTGTAAATTTATGAAATAATTACTACAATATGTCCCTTTTCTTCCAGACTTTCTTAATTTGCGGTCATTGATACTCCTGCCGTGGTGATTGGCCAGCAATCAGCCACAATTTTTACCAACAACCCGTCAATCAAAATAAAAATATTTCATAGGAGGGAGTCTCAGTTACCGCTTACTGAGAAAGTGCGAGATAAAAAGAGATTATCAAACGGTACCGCAAGTAAATAAAAGCTAGACCCACATGCCTAAAAATATTACCATCATAGTTGGCTGTCACCTCTGGAGACCAATCAAAATTATCTTCGCTCATTCAGATTCTCTCTTAGAACTATGATCTCGTTAACTTTATTAGGCGCGTTAAAAGTAATAAAAATATATCTGAAAAGCTCTGTAAAAATCTCAAAAAGTGAACTTTTTTCGATGAAAATTTTTAAAGATTTTTTTGCAATAATTGAGTTAAAAACCTTCGAATCATTCGAAAAAAATAAAAGATAATTAAAAAGTGTTTTACTATTCAGAATATCCCGAATAAAAACAACAACAAAAATGAAATAACAATAAATCAATTTTTTGACTTCCCAAAATAGTAAGGGCGTTGCTTGAGGTAAAAAATAGCCAGCTTTGCTAGTTTTCTCTGTAAATAACCAGGTTGAGCGTATAATTGAGATAATCACGAAAGGTCTGACAAACCTACTTGAAGGAATGTTTGATACAGTATGATTCACCCGAGTGGGCTGTGTGTGGGTTTTGTGACGGAATTAAGCCTTACGCTATTAAAATTGGTGATAAAGAAAAATTTTATTATCATCGACTTTTAATAATAGCACTGATTTTCCTCTATAAAATCCACATAACAAAGACGTATAATAAAAAAACACCAGTGAGGTTTGGAGCTATGACTTACAAATCACGAAACTTTTGTGTTATATCGATAATTATGCCTTGGTAGGTTGATAACAAACCTAAACACTTCTGCCCTAGTTAAAAGATAGGCGATAAGTGTCTAGACCTACCAAGGCATAATTATCGATATAAACAATTATACTCTAAATAAAACCCATGGATTTTCTTCAAAACAATCAGAGAGCTGCAACTACATGTATAAGCCATTTTTCTTAAAGAAATCATAAAATTGAAAATTTCAGCGTTTTTCACCACAGTTTTATTCATTTAATAAGGGAGTACCCGACGCCATTGAGTGATTTTTAAACGTCTAATCTGAGCTGAATAAATGTTTATTGATTTACACGTTTTGAGACCTAAGAAACATTTGTCTGAATTTTTTATAAAAATAGAATAAAAGTTTTTTGTATTTCGAAACTTTTTTGAGCAAAAATCAATTTTTCTGTTATTCTAGGCATGGGCCTCCAAATTGAAAATGACGACAAAAATAAATCAAATCCGATATCTAGATTATAAGACAGAGCAAATTATCTGGAAAAATTATTTAGAAAAAATCCTAAAATCATGCAAAATTCGCAATATTTGTCGGTCGACATTCAAAATACTGTGGTATTCGTCTAAGAGGACAGAAAAAATTTTGTCGTTTCGTCAAAATGGCAAAAATCCCGAAATTATTCTCGTTTTGTATTCTTAGAGGTTGTCCTCTTAGACGAATACCACAGTATTTGTTCTTTTAGAATGAAACCTATTACAAAAATGAGAATGCCGTCTGAGTCTCAATATATAGCCCCCGTCACGACGCGTCGGGTACCCCATATTTTTAGATCTAAGAAAGAAAAATTCGCATATTATTTTTTTTCATTTTTTTTTTCGAGATCAAATTGCCGATCAAAAAACGAAAGAAACATGAAACTCGATGAAAATACGGGGTGTAAGGTTTTTACCTTCTTTTTTCCAAATTGGATTCATTTGATTTCCGCCGTTTTGATTGGTTGAATCTGAGAAAACCTACGTCTTTCTCAGATTCAACCAATCAAAACGGCGGAAATCAAATGAATCCAATTTGGAAAAAAGAAGGGAAAAACCTTACACCCTGTAGTACTTTACGAAATTTTTTATATTCAAATTTTTCAGTTTTCCCGGACTGAAACCGACAACGAAAAAAAGAATACAATTAAAATTAGTTTTCTACTATTTCTGAGTCACGAGATCTAGCGCCCATCGGGTACTCCTTTCTGGGATCGGCAAACTGAACAAATTTGCTGGGGCTGGGCCGCCTGGGCCACTTTTTTTGCTGGGTCTGGGCCGGGTCGAGGCTTTTTTTGGGAAATTTTGCTGGGTCTTGGCTGGGCCGGGAATTTTTTGGCCCAGGCGCTGGGCCATATCTGGGTCATTTTTCAACCAGGCCGCTGGGTCACATTAGGGCGATTTTTCGACCAGGGCGCTAGGTCACACAAGGGCGATTTTTCAAATAAAGATCACAGTAGAGTGCCTCTATAAGGACGATCCGATTTCGCTCCGTGACCGGCAAACTTTCGGAAAAAGTTCTTAGGTCCGTCCTTGTAGAGGCACTCTACTGTAATACTAAAAAACGCTTAAATTTGTATTTTTATAATTTATTTTATGAAAAATAAATAAAAGTTGGAGCCCGTACTAGGCTGTTCTTGAAAAAAATCGACCACGAATATTAAAAGCCGCCTTGATGTAGAATTTTAAAAGTAAAATCATACATACGACCCGTTGCCGCAATCTAGTCATTCTAGTTACATCAATAGATATCCCTTTATCACACTTTTGTTAATATCCCGGCCCTACTACTTAGAAACACACTACGTTTGCTAATCAGGGCCGGATTATTAACAAAAGTGTGATAAAGGGATATGTGAAACTTACATTTTAAATTCTGAATTCATGGAAATTTTAAAATCAATACAACTTAACTGATTAGACAAATTAAGCTCATTTTACAAGAATTTAATATTCGCTGGCCTATAAAGACATTCAATTATATAACATACTCTCTGCTGACTATAAATTTTAGAGTCGGCAGAGAGTAGGTAAGATAATTTACTGCCTTTATAAGCCAATCGAATATAAAATTTTAGTAAAATCAGGATCATAGACTCGAATAAACCCGGATGTCATTCAGACTCTTATGAACGGTTTATATAAGTAGCTATAAGTTATAGCCTATAACCTTAATTATTTGAACTTTTTTAAATGTCTACGGAATATCTTATTCAAAGACATTTAAAATGTTAACAAGAATTCAGAAAACTTATTGCTGTTACCATCTTAAATATTGGTCTTAGCCATCAAGTAAGCATAAAAACTCTGATAAATAAGGTCAGCGCTACATAACATTGAAACCCTTTATCTGCAAGGGATCTTTTTTTCATTGTGACTGATATTAATACAATCTACCATTAAATATCAACTTTTTCGATTTTCAATTGCTTTATTTTAAAAGACTGGTACAATAAAATAGTTGATCACTTCATGGAAAAATGTGTGATTTTTACACTTTCTAGAAATTTAAACTAGATACCGTACCGCAGTACCACATTAACAGCTATCATAACATCTCCGGCTTTCCTCAATTTGAAAGTGCAAATTTCAAACTGGATCGACGTAGACTGAGATATAAAACGTTTATGCCAGATTTCAACCAGATTAAACGATCAGAATAGCCACCGTTTTTAAAGAATACATGTATGTGCTCATTTTTCAAAATCGCTCTTGCCCAAACATCTGTTTTACAGATTTATTTCCCAAAAGTTCATTTTATAATATAATTTCTCTGAATTTTTCTCTATAGCTTGAGTAAACTGAATAATTCGGCTATACAATGTAAAAACTATAAATTATTTTATAGATTCTGGGTTATATTGAGTTTAAAAAGTTCCAACACGGCCGTTACTATCATACTATTGTTCCTAAAAAAGTTAACTTTAATGAATTTTCTCTATTCATAGTACATTGGAAATTGTCGTCAGATCTCTCATCACTGTTTATCGAGCGCCTACTGTAACAAAAGTGAGGAAATCTTGTAGATTTACCCTGAAAAAAAAGAAACCATATTTAATAATATACACGTCAAATATTGATATTATAGATATTTTGTAGATTTCAAGTTCACTTTTTATTTCCTAGACCTCTTAATGACTCAGTCCCCATGCGACGTTTAAAAAAAGATTATCGAAGATATTCTCGTACCGTAAGGACCTTGCCCTCGAATAGATTTCGTTCACATTTTTTCCGATTTGAAAATTCTCTTGTTTAAGAAAATAATAAAAGGTAGATTATAAAATTCCGCTGACAATGTCAGAATCTTTTCTACTGTTTTAGGGTGAAAAGAGAGTTTTAAACAAACACATCTTTTTACTCATTTCACTGTGACCAAGATCACGCGATTCTCATTGATTGAGAACGCCAAACTATTCAAACCGTATATAATTATAAATCAATAAAGGCGCTTACAAACGGTCAAGCTTTAGAAAAAAAATGATGGAAAATGCATTTTTCTGAAAAATATCTGGGTTTTCGGAGACTAACTACCTGAGTTTCAAGGGGCTTGTATACCGTAAGATAAATACTTTACATGTCCCGCAAACTGTTGACGTGAGACTACAGGAATTGCCGGATGTGATGATTGGTCACAAGGAGTAATGCGTATTGTCCAAATCACAATCATAACGCATCCTAAGGGTGTTGCTGAATGTGATATCGGGCTAGTTGGTATTGTACCACTTTTCAGACGTCCTGTAACTTGGGTGATACAAATGATCAAAACATGAAAATGGAAAAATAATATGTTCGAGTGAAACCTTTCAAATGAGTTTTTTATAACCAACAAAAATTTTCTTCCATTAGAATCAAATCGTAATATCGTATACGAAAACGAGTTTTAAAATGCACATTTTGCCGCATCAAAAACTCAGCAGGTTAATATACGAAATTATGTTGAAACTTCTCAATAACAACGGAAACATAACAGTGCTCGACAAAACTGTTTATTGAGATGAATTAGTTGTACGTCAGGTGTTCGTAAAACTGAAAATAAAAACAAAAAAAAGACTTTCGTAACGAGGCAAATTCTCTTCTATATACTTATAAAAATGATTTTCTATTAAGGACATAATCCTAACGAAATAATGCTTATCAAACTGATATGTAGAATTTGTGTTAATTGCATTGTATTTAATTGAATCATCCAAAGCGCCACTCTCTACACCTTGCGATAAGTCAAGTTGTGTATTCATCATCACATAAAACATAAAACTTATAATCTTTCAATTATGGCAGATCAAAAATTTAAGTTATAACATATTCTCGTCTTGCCTCAATTTACTGGGAGAGAGTGTCAATGTTGGCCATTTATAATTAATAAAAATAACGATATCTCTAAATCTTTGATTTTCAAAATGGTCGTATTTCGGAATAGAACTATCTAAAAATAGATAACGGGAGGCGAAATAGAGCACTTTAATTTTAGTTGCAATCGAATCGCCCCGATTGTAACCTATGTCGATATTTGTTTTGTTCAATTTATCAAATAGAGGAATAGTTGAGACTTGTAGCAGCAAATTTACAGTTCAGAACCTAAGAGGAGTGGGTGTCAGAATTTCAGCTCTCTCCGAAGCCATCTTCCCGCGCAAAAAAGCAAAGGTGATATTCCAAAAACATTTTCTATTAACCCAGAACCAACCTTACGGTAATTTTGAATTACACAGAATCTGGATACAACACTCGCGACACCCTACGTTAACAAATGCTTCTTAAAAAGACACGCAGGTTCGTACTACTTCTTCAGATTTTCATTCAATTTTTTATTATGTTTTTGCCTGAGGCTCGGAGAGCTAAGCAAATAGTGCAAAATTGCTTGGTGGTGAAAATTTGCTTCTTCGGCGGCCAAAACAGCCAAAAAAGTGAAAACAAAAATTATGATTTATTATGATTAAATTGAAAGTGCGCCTCATGTTGTTTTCTTTTGACCTGGCTCGAGTTAAAAAAATGCACAAGTCAACAATCTAAAGTGTTGTATTTACGGAAAAAATTTTGAACATTTCTGGTTCTAAATTTTGTCAAAAATTAGGCTCAATATGAAAAGTTGCCATGGCTCCCAAGAACGCCAAAGCAAATTCGAAAAAAACTCTCTAGTTATGCAACAGGTTCTTCTGCTTCAGATGCGAGTATGAGTCGAAACTGACTCTCTCAAAACGGGTGGAGGCGATAGCTTTTTGCCTGAGCCTCCCAATCGGACAATTTCAACACAATTTGGCTAAAATGAAAATTGACATGGCCCACAAGAGACTCCGAAGCAAATTCGAAAAAGCAAAACGTCCTAGTGTTATGGATTGAGAAGAAGTCTGTCTTTCAGATGCAGTATTAGTCGGAACTACTCTCTCAAACTGGTGTGGAGGAGATACGTTTGGCCTGAGCCCTCCCAACGACATGTTCAATTTAATTTGTTCGCGTTTGTCTAAAACAATCGAAAAATTGACAGCACAAGAGCGAAAAATTTGCGAAACTCTTATTATTGTGACAGTCTTGCTAGACAGTAATGATCCACTGTGACGGTTTCTACCTCAGATCATTCAAATTTGTTTTTTCGCTTTCCGCAAATACATTTAAACAACGTTATATTGCAAGGTTGGAGCCTGACAAAATTAAATGATGAACTTGAAGTAGGCACTAACTGCGTGTCTTTTTAGAGGCTCTTTAAAAGCGTTAGTGTCGGCGTAGGTGGGATTGTATAGATAACTGTTAAGTTCCATAATTTACCGCGAAAGGTTGGTTCTGTTAGTTTAAAATGTTTGTTAGAATATCACCTCTGTTTGACGGAAATGACCTTGGAAGAGGCTCAAATTGCAGACACCCACCCCTTAAGGTTCTGATCAAAGTCTCGGCCATGTTAGTAACTTTGAGGCCGTTTAGCTAGGACTATGTTGTCTCATTTAAATAAGAGATTCGAACAGCGATCCAATGATACTATTCTCAGAAAAATCGGAAGGAATATAGTATTTCCAGCCTCAGAATTTTAACGAATGACTTTTGTCTCCAGACGGCCACTTAAACGCACGCAGTAGGTTTGCCTTTTCCTGTATAGCACAACTTGGCATTAGTGGAATCATAGTCCGATTTTGAGATGACAATTATAATTATAACACCATAATTTAAATAGCGTCGAATATATCAATTCAAAATTTAACAGTGATGTCAAGAGTATGATCTTAAGGCTTTTGAAGGGAGTACCAGGGGATGTTGGCCAATAAAGTATTGATCTTAACACAAGAAATGTCAAAAAAATAGATTTATAAAACCATAAAATACCTCACGTCGTTTAATACAACAACTCAAGTCAACATTCTCAAATGAAATTATTAAAAGGTTCAACTGAGCGAAAATATATGAATCGATTTGAATAATCAACATAAAAAACCGAGTTAAATGACCTAAAGATACTTCTTAATAATACCAAAAGCGCATTTCAGAAATTTCTGACAAACAAACGGAAATATTTCCAGCTACCGCTACACTTAATGTTTAATACAGTTCGTTATGCTGTAGATCATAAAAGCGAATATAAATAATTACAAGTAGAGTCGTAGTAGACCGCACCGTTGGTGATAAGTCCCAAGCAGGAAGGGCAATCCGAGCTGGTTTTCAAGATCGGATGGAAACTGGGCCTCAGTTTCAATACGGATGGCTCGCTCCCCTGACGTCGTTTTTTGGGAATTGGAACTGAGAAACTTTCAAAAAACCTTTTAAATTATCATAAAGTTCGAAAAAACATGTTTCAAATCCGTATAAAAAAAAACGCTTAATTTGTATCTTGTTAACGTCAATTAAAAATATTTGCAATTTCTGACTTTAGTAAATATCCGTCATTTCTTGAACATAATAATTAACAGTAAAATAACTCTTTAAATTAAATTTAATGATAAAAAGACAGGCTTTAAAGAGGTAATTGACTTATAACTTCCAGGGCGGAAAAGTATCCGATCGACAATCGATTTCCAGAATCCGGATTCCCTAATGGATTTGTGATCGGATCTGGATCTCGAGCACCAACATTTCAAAATTTGAATAGCGATCGGACCGGACAATTAAAAAAAACCGTGATCGATCGGAAAAAAGAACCGATCTGATGTTTTGCTCGGTGTATTTTCGAGCAAGATTTTTTTAGCTTCGAACGCCCATTCCTGCTACCAAGGCTATTTTTTTAATGCAACCCCTTGCATCATGAATTTTTGAAGGCCATAACAGAATATCGATAAACGGAATGTGATCATGACACAAGTAAATTGGTGAAGTAAGGACCGGTAATGGATTATTTAACCGAAAGTTCAGGAGTCGAATCAAATAGGCACATTTTTCGCCTATTAACCAAAATTAATTCTATGAAAACAATCGGCTCATGTGCAACGAATAACAGAAAGTGGAAATAACAAAAATCGTTACGACAATATTGCCGAAAACCTAATTTGGCCTCAAAAAACCGGTAATCAAAAGCTCGTTTCCGGTTACCAACAAAACAAATGCATAACACAAATTACCTGGTGTCGTTAAACAAATCGTTTGGGCGATATCGCTTATGCTTTCGAGATTAGCGACAGGGGTGCAATAAAAAAAAAGCTACCTACAGAAAGCGGCAAAAAATGACCGCAAGAACGAAATATGCGTCCTACAAGAAAAAAGGGCAAACAATAACCACGTTGACTATATGGAATAACCCTAGGATGTCTTAGCTGGCCCTTTAATCAGCTCCAAACTGAATGGCAGGTCCCAATTACATCAACAGTCATAATTTGTGATACGCATGGTCACGGCTTAAAAGTATCGACGCCTGCGAAAAAAGGCACTAGCAACATGATAACAGTAGAAAAAACAATTTGCCCCTGCTGCGGGAATTAGTCACGACTAAAAAAGTGAAGGGGTTTAAATAAAGCCTGTACGATTCACTTTTAGTGTGGGTTGAATTGACCAATAGAGGCAAAAGTCGAAGATGTTAAAGAGGAATTCTAGATAGTTTCAAAAAGTGACGTCAGTTAATGATATCCAAATACTGAAATTATTATGAAGACGATAAATGTTAATTTTCCGCGCCGAAAAAAAACATAATAATTTATTGTGAGAGTTAAATTAATATTATGGACGGACTACTATGACATAAGTCTATACGCTATGAAAAAGCACTGCATTGCATCCTATAAGATAGAGTCTATTCATGTATGAGTTGTAAACATTAAAGCTTACTGGAAAATGAAATAAGAACCAACAAGACTTATTTATTTTTAAAAAATATATGAAATAAATTGGTATGCAGACCAAACAACTACACGTGAGAC
>SCLH01002173.1:107609-118987 GCA_004367855.1 Oikopleura vanhoeffeni | reverse complement strand
CGACAACGGGCTTTTTTTGCATCTAATCTTACCGAATTTGGAACGCCGGATTTTTTTCTTTTTCTCGATGCATTTCCGGTTCACCGGTAATTCGCCAAAAAAACCGTTTTTTTCGGTCATTTTTGACCAATTCTCGATGACTGTTCCGGTACGTGATCACAGGAGCCAAAAAAGAAATTTCTTTTACCGCATTTTTTCCAAGGTTTCACGTGCAGAAACTATTTGTCGCTACTCTTGTCTAGTTCTCCCAGTCGAAATCCATGGTTGGGCAACCGAAAAAAAGCCGACCTTAGACAAATGCAGACTGCGACATTTTTGAAACATACATTTTAGGAAGATGTAGGAAGGAGAATCTTTTGATCTCGCGACTCCATTCGACAGTTAGTACCACCTCTTCACCAACATCTGTTACGCGGTTATATGAGTCCTTCAGCTTTTTTCAAGAAACAATTGTCCTAGAGTCTTATATCGGAAAAGTTTTGAGATAATTGGTGATGAATCTAGAAAATTGTTCTGAATTTTCGTGAATCCGGGGTTTTTTTCTTTGTTTTTTCGGATTTTTGCTTCTGGGTCAGGAATTTGGCTGATGTGCCGAAAAAGGGTGTTTTTGGACGGTTTTGATAAAGGCCTTTTCTGTGAAATGCCAGAACGTCATTTTTTGGATCGTAACACTAGGATGGTGAACATCGAATCCGATCGTACTTTTTTGAATATCGCCTAATTGGCTGTAAATCGCAAAAAAAGTTGCCGCAAAAATGACATTTTAAACATAAAGTTAATTAGGAAATTTAAATGTCACCAAAAGATTCCCTTGGGTATGATTTCTGGAAACGATTAGCAACTATGGTCTGATTTTCAACACACACAGTGCTAGGATCAAATTTTTTAATCTTTAACTGAAAACTTTGTTTTTTTAGAATCCGCTGTGTTCACAAATCAGACCATAGTTTGCTAATATCGTTTCCAGCAAATCATGCCAAGGTAATTCTTTGGGTGACATTTTAAATTTTCTAATTATCACTCTTATTTTCAAAATTGTGAATTTTCGCGCATTTTTGTCGATTTACGCAAATCAGGGCGAAATTAAAAAAGTACGACCGCTATTTGTGTTCACCACCCCTTAGGGCTTGTTTACATTCCGGAGAATGACGTTCTGGCATTTCCTCAGAAAAGCCTTTCATTCAAGTCCAAAAAACACCCCTTTTCGGCCATTCAGCCAAATTCCTGATCCCTGAGCAACTCCGCGGCATTTTTTTGTGCTTCCAAGGGTTAATTTATTTAGTATCATTACTAACTGTGCCATTGTTACATGATTTTAAATCATTTTTAACTTGCTGATGGAGATCGATGGAGACCAAGGCTATTTTCGATATCAGAACTAAGACTGCTCTTATAATATTGTCACAATAAAGTCATTCAGGAAACCGATAAAAATTTTACTATTGGGAAATTTTTCATTTTTATTTAATTTGGCTAGTAATTGAATGGAGGGCAGCTTGTCAATTACTACAATTATTTTAAAATTGATCCAGAAATATGATACATAAAGCGGGATATGTTCAGTTTTCAAATTTCATTATTTCAATTTTCTGCAGTATTTATAATAAAGACGAAGATCTGGCCGAATTCTTTCGTTCCGATAAAGTCCGGAATTTTATGCATTGCTTCTTTGGCTCCTTTCACCGTCCTCATCCTCGTGTCTTCCTTCGTCCATTTCAAAACTTTTGAAAAGTTGTTCGGGATTCATTTGAGGTTCCAGAAAAGACTATCTGCGGTACGCTCTAGTAATATGACGTCTCATCAATTTTATATTACTCGGTATCTTCGGCTTTTTTGCTGGGCTAAGTAATACTTTTTAATTTCCGATAATTTTCTCTGGTTTAAGATTTTTACGGAAGCTAGACAGCCAGACAATAAATGTACCTTTTCACTTGGTCCATAATCAGAGGTTGAAAGGTATGAATCCAGGTTCCAAATAAAAAACGTTGATATATACAACTCAATTTACCAATTAAAATTTTAGGAAACAGGAAAAACAAATCAAAATATTTGTATGTACTTTTTAATCTTGCGAAAGGCCAACGTCAATTTGCGAGGTTTTCGAACATATCGATTACGATGCCCGATTCCGTATACATTTTTTTTCTTTCTGGGATAATTATTTCGCGGAAAAGGGACCCCGTGATTATTACGTTAATTTTCATTCAGAAAGCCTATCTGGCTTCTCTAACCATCCCTGATTCGTGTCCGAAATTAGGTTTCACATTAATTCTGAACATAAAAAATATAATGAACTCGGGCATCGTGATCGAATATAATTGCACCTTAGCATAACACTTACCTTCGACGAGTGAATTTCTGTTGTGATACGAGGATAATTTCGTTAGCACCAGCGGCCTTTTCTTGCTCTAAATTTTAATTTTAAATAGCGTCTTATCAACCTTACGGCTCTGCTTCAAGTTAAAAAAAATCTATCGGTCAAAAATACAAAATTTTCCTTTACACGCAAAAACACTTTCTAAAACTCTTGATTTAATTTCGAAAAACTTCAGCTGATTGTGGGTTGGCTTTGGCTCTTTAACTGGCAGACGATTTGAAATAAGGAATTTCAAATAAAAAAAATCGGTTTTAATGTGTTCTACTAATCTTGTAGAGAATTTTTTTTCTGGTCATTTTTAAGACCTAGGATTTATTTTTTATGAAATTTTAAAAAAAATCGATATTTAAAGGTCAATTTTTCTGATTTACAGGTGGTTATGTGATCCGTTTCTAGCGAAGCCGTATTTTTGAGTGTGAGGGCTGATTTTTGGCATGGAAATTAAGCGTTTTTCGGTTGCCGTTTTTTTGATTGAGGGTCGGCGACCAATATTTTGACCTCTAATGACGGTCAGTTCAAGGTCAATCATCAAGTTCATTCGTATAGACTTGTAAGTACCCCCAAAAAGATCGGAAGGGTCGACTTTTGATGAACGTATTAAGCAACTATGGGTCAATAATGTATGAGAGGTCGTAGAGACCAAAAAAAATTTTTGCTTCTAGTTTTTGCTCTCTAGCGACTTTCAGTAATTATTCCATAGTTGACTAATAACGTTCATCAAGGAAAGGTCGGACCCTTCGAATTCTTTTGAGGGGGTACGTTACAGGTTCTATTACGTGAACTTGAAGATCTGAACTTGAACTTTGACGGTCACTTAGAGGCAAATATTGGTCGCCGACCCTCAATCAAAAAACGGGCTACCGAAAAAACGCTTAATTTCAACTGGCAAAAATCAGCCGCTTCTCAGCACTTCATACGCTTCGCTAGAACGTGGATCACATAATACCTGTAAATCAGGAAAAATTGACCTAAAATCGATTTTTTTTTCGAATAAATTTTTCATAAAAAAATAAATCCTAGGTCTTTAATGACCAGAAAAAAATTCTCTACAGATAGCTTGAACACATTAAACGATTTTTATTTTTGAAATTCCTTATTTTCAACTCGTCTAACAAAAACTTCAAGAACTTTTTTGCTGTCAATATACATATTGATTGACCATTCATCGAAATGAAAACAATGTTTCTTCCGCTACATAAAGTTGTAAGGCTTAAATGTATTAATCTAATGAATACTCAAGTAACAGTCAGAAGTAACCTTTTATGTGATAAAAACATGGTTGTTGGCAATCTTGGCCAAAAAATGTGTACAAGAGGAGTTACGGGGCGCGTCCTATAAATTTAAAGTATTGTCCTCGAAACTTGGACCAGTACTTTTTCAAAATTAGATAGGACGCATCCATTCTAAACTGTCTCTGAGGAAGTTAAAATTAGGTAATTGAAAAACATCTGTTTCTTGATTGATACGTTATTCAGGATTTCATCAGTATTCTGCAAATATGTATAATCTCTTAATCATTTTCCGGTCGTAGTATGGTAGCTGAAATTCAAATGTAAATAACGATAAGTTTCTATCATTAAAATTCATAGACAATTTCCGAAAATAAAGTTAAATATTTTTTTAGCATTATTTATTACATAATTATTACGTGTCATTTTTCCTTGCATCGGTTCTCGGCTCATCTTGCCTGGCGTAACTTGGCATATTGCCATTTTTTTTCACATTCCGCCATTTTGACTATAATAGTTTTCTGCATGTTGAAGTCGGTTTGTTTTTTTCTGAAGGGATAACCAGTGGTTTCTATATTTCTTTGAACTTTTCTGTAAAGATAAATTATATTATACTTCTTTACAAATGCGGGCGTTTTTGTAAGTTCAAAATGAAAACTAAGTCAAAAGTGTCTTGTTTTAATAAAAAAAGCTTCATTTCAATCCCTCGTTGGGCCTCGATTTTAATTTGAAAATTGCCTTTAAAAATTGCGTTCTACAAAAACTTTTTCTCTTGATTCAAAAAGGGTTTGAAAGGTCAAATGACAATTTAAAACCGGCTTTATCAATGTCACAATATAATTGTTCATTTTTATAACTATCTTAATAAATAGATATGGCTAATCAACTTTCAATCATAAAATTTGGAAAATGTAATAAAAAATCGTCTTAACTAGTCAAACATTGTCGAGTTTAAGCGAGGCCCTGACTGGTAGACGTTTTTAAATCGGTGTGTCAAATAAAAGATTTATTTTTTATATAATACTCCTTAGGTTTTTGGTGCCTTATTTTCAAAAACGCTTAAAATTACAAAAACTTTTTTATCTTCAAATTTTTTGCAAACATGTCCAAAAAAATTTGGTGATTTTTAAACTTGAAAAAATAACCTCTTTGTTTGCTCTTCACTTCAATAGTGCAGATATATATATCTATATATATATATCCCCTTCTCGGGCCATCTACTAAAGTTAGTATATTGATACTTTATTCTTAGTTTCCCGGAATCTGATACCACTGATGAGTAAGCAGGGGAAATGCGTAGGTGAAGCTGAGATTAAATACAAAGATAAAACTATAGTACTTTGTTTTGTGCTTTTATTTAAGAGACAAATCACGAATGACTCGAAACCAAGAAATAGTTTTCGCAGCGATAGAAATTGCTTAAGTAACACGACAGGGAGTTCACATAGTGAGGCATTGCTATACTGTTTCTTTTACTGCCATGTAATCAAAAATTTCTTACCTATCGTTCTGGTTGTGTCAATATTCGTTTGCTGGTTTCATGAACTAATAATTTTTCATATTGATTGTTTCGTTAGAACAGTTTCTTCTTTCTGAATGGACGAACCTCTTGGACGTCCGATTTAAATTATTTTTGATAGACATTTTGGTTCGGGGCGATCTCGGCGTGGCAATACAATTTAAAATTCATCTCATTTTGAAATTTTCGTATTTTATTCAATCTGTCAGAATTAGGAATCCTGGGATAACATGTACCCATTTTTTGGTTGCAGATCCTTTTATTAAATTGTTAAACTTCTTTGAGGTCATTAGATTTGCGAGAGGAGAGTAAGAATAATATTTCGGTTTCGGATAGTTTTTTATCGGTACCGCAAAAAGGGTTCGGTTAAACTGTATAGAGATACAAATATTTGAGTGTATTATAATTACTTTACAAAAAAATCAAAGTTAATTATAAAATTATTGGTTTGAAGGAAAATACGGTAGACAAAAAGCGTTTATTTTTCCTGATAGGAATAAAATTTTAATTAGATGAATAATTGTGCGAAGTTTTGACACACACGATTTTGTGTCTATAAAACAGTATAATATGGCGTGATAGCCACCCTTCGTAAAAATTTGATTGATCTAAATAAAACCCGCAGACATGTACTTGTCATAGACAAATCAGTGTGCTTTGAAACTTCGGCAAATTATTCATCTAATAAATGATTCTTCTTAATCGTAAAAAGTATCTACATTTTTTATCTACGTATTATTTTTACATTAACTGTAAAGATTTTTTAACTCTATTGGATAAAAATTGCTGGTGATTATAAGCTCTGAATTTAATATACTGCCGATGTGTCTATAAGGACATGTTGAAGTAAAGAGTCAAATATGCAAACCTAAGTTTACTATGGCGATAATCCTTCTGGTGTCAACCATTTGGTAAAAATTTTAATTGATCTATCTTAAACTGGGAAAAAACTCTTCATTGGTTAAAATGAGTGAGGAATCAGGTAAGCTAATTTACATTCACGAATAAAATCCCATAAAATATGTGTATGTCTTTGAATTTGTGTTAGTTCTGGAGAACTGTCTATATCGAAGATCATACCTACGTGAAACTTTGACGTCAGAGGACCTAAATACATCGTGTATTTGATTGGTCAATACAATTGACTCTGTGTATTGACCAATCAACATCCAAGTTCTCTGGACGTTCAAGTGCTACGGGACACGTCAGGTTATCTTCGATATATCTGTCAGGAATCCAAAAAATTTACTGATCTTTGACCGCTTTTTTCCTTATCGCCACAGTTTCTTTTAAAAAAAATCCAGCTTTCTAAAAAGGAGTAGTTGCTTGACATCTTTGTGAAATTAATATTTTTTCAAAGAATTTTCATTTCTTTAATTATCGATTTTCGGTTGCTAAATTAATACAGGGGGAGTTAAATGATCCTACTCTGACGATTCCAAAAGTGCCAAAACGGTAAAACCCAAGTTCGATGTTTTCATTCCCAAATTCGACCGATCATGGATTCTATTTCACAAGAAAAAACTTTGGGATTTTTTTATGTATTTTCGACGCCCTCCCTGACAATCACGTTTTAATATATTTCATATCATCTCCTTATTTTGAGGTATCGTTATTGGCTCCTCATCCATTTTTTAATTCTAGTGTCTGTGAGCCAAACTTCATCCTGTGATTGCCGAGAATTTCACTTGACAATAAGCTAAATCTCATGGCTCGCATTCGAGAATTTCTTTTAGCCAAAGCTCATACTTTTTTAAACTGTGATAATATATCTTTCATTTTGCGCCAATTTTGATGGGGAGAGATCACATACAGAAAATCCAGCGATCTTTTATGGAAGGAGACCCAGTCAAAAATTTGTTTTGTTCGTATTAAGGCGAATTTTTATTATTCTACATTCTGAAAATGTATTTTCATGAACTTATTTGTAAAACTTATATTTTTTATTTTGCCGACATGGTCTTTGTCATTTGAAGATTTTGCCCACGAGCTATTTCTCGGTGTTGCAAAAAAATTCCGGCCATATTGGCTTTTCGGTGATTTGGTAAATTTCGTTTTTCAAAATACGCCGTGGCGCTTCCCAAATGACGTCCATAGCGTAACGATTCCCTCAGATCTGTACTTGCACAGCCTAAGTGTTCAGACAAAGCCCAAGGGCAAGCTGCGCAAAACAGATCTATCTATCACATCAACTTACTTCTGTACTATCCTATTTGGTTAGCTCTCACGTGAGACACTTTCCAACTGTACTTGTACATATTGGCCCATTCGCAATCGTCGAACGGGGTAAGTCAGAGACATTATCATGAGATTTACCTTACACTATTTTTTCCGTTTTCAGGTTGTTATATCAATAAACGACAAACTCAGCCTAGCCATCGTTGTTTCTCGTTTCCTCTGCAATCTCTATCGCATATCGCAATATCAAGTTAAGTCAGGACAAAGTTTACGTCGCCATACGGTAGTTAGCCTTAAGTACAGTATTTCCACTCTATTATTCGTGGTGCTGAGTGGTTTAAAAAACCACGCTAAAACAGTGTTTTAAGATTCCAAGGAATTTACAAAAAAAATACTTTTAAATTACCAAAGTTATAAACTTTCCGCTCAAAGAGAAAAATTTTTGGAATTTTTTTTACATATTTTTCCAAAAAAAGCCAAACAAGAAATTTCATTTCTTCGTTTTGATATAAAGTTTTTTTCAAAAATTCCGCAAAAATACCACTTAGCTTTCAAACTTGCTGGCATTCGGAGCGACGTATTTGCACGTGCGATAATGTTAAAAAACAAAAACGACCTACGATTCTCATTTTGAACGCAATTTCACGTAGGTGTCATTAAAAGGCCGCGGATGTGAACATTAATGCGGGTACAGTCATAAAATGGCTGGGAACCCAAGTTCATCGCGGAACCCGCTGAATGGAACCAGACTTTGGGATTCCCCACAAGTTACGTGAACTTGCGGTTTTTGTTACGAAGAAACGGCTAAAAACGTTACAAACGAGTGCGCAGCATATGTGCAGGCATATAACCAGTAGTTTACTTTTTCCCGGGTTAACGCCGAAAAACATTCAGCTTTTTTTCTCAAAAAAACACCGGTGAAATTTCTCCCCGCAGAAGTTGAGCGCACAAAGCTCATACAAACCGGAGGCTACTCGCCCTGTCATTTGCCGACACGTATTTCGGGAGGGAGTTTTAAAAGGTGGGTTGAATTTGGAAGACTTGAACGATTTTAGACGGTCAATTTTTTGAACCTTGAATATCAGCGGGTTCGCTCTCAATTGAACCCTCGCACTTTTTCTGGCAGCAATGCAAAATTGCATCAAAAAAGCCCCAAAAGGCAGCCCAGACAAATTTGCAAAAAGTCTGCCTCGAGCTAGAAAATGGCCACTTTTCCGCCTCATTTTTTGTGTGGCACAGCGACCATGAGGCAAGTTAAAGAATCGGCAGCAAAACCGATTGTGCCAATCGGCACAGACAAAATTTCCCCATAATTCAGGTTTTTGATTGAAGCTATTGCGGCTTCGAGGAATGGACGAGAAGAATGGATAAAAGCCGAGAGCACTGGCTGAAAGAATCCATCCTTGACCCGAAGACTATCTAAAAACGGTATTAAATGGACAAAAGCATTTTAAACTGTCGCCAGAGGAGTCGAAAAAAAAGACCACAGCGTACACCACGTGGGCGACGCAAGATGGTGGGAAGTTAGATGACGCACAATTCGAGAAAAAATCGAAAAACATGTGCGAAAACCTGGACAATGTTTGGGCAGTTCGAGAAACCGGTACAAACCAAATCGAAACGGCCAAACCAGTTGGATCGGAACAAATTTCAGCAGTCATAAAAGGTTTGGAAAACCGGCTCAAGAAACGGCCCGAAGAATCGACGCGAAATCGCACAGTAAAACGGTTTACTTACAAACTTGTTTAAACCGGCTACTATGACCGATATATTGCAAAAACTGATGAACCGTCACAACTGCATAGTTCACACCCAGAGATAATTGCAAAGTTAACCGAGTCAATACATTCAATTCCGGACCGATACGGCAGTTTGAAAAATTCAGCGTCCCGATATCAAAAATGCGCGCTAATTTGCATACAATGATTACCGCGAATTTGATGGACTACGCCGCTAACTTTGATTTTTACCGATAAAAGACGCAAAAAAATGCGCATGAAAAAAAGTATATCCTTTAACTGACTGTAGAGGCCGATAATTTCGGCGTAGGATCCCGTTAACCCTTATGTGTGACTCTGGGGCGACAATCTCTTGTAGTTACCAAAAAACTGTACTAGCAGAGATTCCCGCACAAAATCACACAAACACCGGAGCAAATATTTCGGGCGCAACGGGCGAAATTTACTCGGCTAACCGATCAAAGGCCACTTTTTCAGTTATCTTTAACCGCGGTAAACCAACGCAAAAAATCGAAATTCGAAATGCGGCTCCAAATTACAGGTTGAAACATTATATCTGGATATGGTGTTTATTAGGTGACCACCGGATCTTAAGCCGAGAAAAGTGACCTTTTTTCAGCGATAATTCATTCGCATGCCAAGTTAGGATAGAAATGACATGAAAGTTCGCCACGGTATGTTAATATCGAAGCATCCGGTCAAATACCGAATTTCCGAACATTGCGTCAAAGTGAAGCCCTGCCCAAAACCGCGAACTGATTCGGAAAATACAACCCGACCTCAGGCAGCCGTACAAGGTCCGCGAAATCCAGCACTTCAAAATTGATTCGGACCTCCACAATGGTGACGTAATATTCTTCGATGAAGATTTTTGTGTTTAAACACCCCGGACTCCAAAGAAAATGTTATCGAATTTACTCAAAAGTTCCTACTGTGATGCAATCGATACAGGGCTGTTAGCCCAAAAGGAAGATGGGCAGTTTTAACGCCGAAATATCAGGTAATGGCGATTGGAAACTGAATCTAGAAACTTTAGGCCCTTAGAAAAATACTCTGTGCAAGGAAAACGCAGCCATTATCAAAAAAATGGACGAGGATTACGCAAATGGCGTTTTTTTAGTTTTTCCAGTAAGACCATAAAATCCCCCCTTAACGTGCTTCTTAAACATTTTAGGTAGGTGAGAAAAAAAAAGACGGGCAACGGCAAGTTTATAGCTTTTGACCATGACGTCAGGTTGTTTTGACCACTGGACCTAACGCAAGTAAACAAAATAAACTAAATAACCGGGCGCTAGGAGACCGATAACCTAGACGAACTTTCGCAAAAAAGCCGGCAGCCGCCTTCAAAAGACCCGTTAAATGTAAATTCGATTAAAAAGATCGCTTTTCGCACCGTACCCATGGAAAAAAAATCTTTTGGGCTATTTTGGATTTTACATGCCGACCCAAGGTTTATGGTGCATTACGCGCTGCTGTATGGCGTTGGGTAGGTCTATTGGGGCTTGGTAAGAAATTCCGAAATGTTTTTCAAGCAATTTTCTCAAAATTCGACCATTGTATGTACAGATACATGGATGACGGATTTTTACACGCCCCAACAGAAACAGAATTTCTGAAAGTTTTTGATCAATTTCTAAAATGCCTCGAATTTAACAATTTGCGCATCAAAGGATCCAAACTCGAAATGTTTTCAAAAAAAATCGTTTTTTTAGGCGTAGCGCTCGAGGGCGGTAAAATTTACCCTTCACCGCACAGTAATGTGAAAGCGCTCGCGTACAATTACACAGATATCAAAACAATATCTCAGCTCCGAACTTACCTAGGGCTAGTTCAATTCTTGGCAAAGTTTATGCACAGATCAGTAGACACACTCTACGGGCTGCGCAGACTAGTAGGAAAAGAGGGCCAAGAAAAAGTACCCTGGGAAGAAAATGGGGGCATTTTGATAAAAGATTTTAGTGAAGCAAAAAAAAGGTTAGGTAAACTTTGCGAATTAACGGCATTTAATTCAAAACAGCCGGCGTACGTTTTTGTAGATTCTTCTGGAAAAGGCCAAGGTGCCATTTTAGCCCAGAAAAACGATAAACAAGAATTTCAAATAGTACAATTCTATTCGAGAAAAAGGGCCGATTCAGAAAGATTAACCCCCGCATCTTCGTGTGAACTAGAAATAGGTGGTATGACCGGAGGCCTTAATGCTTTCAGAAAATACCTAGAAGATTCACCATTTCCCGTAACAGTTTTTTCAGATTCAAAAAGTTTAGTCGCCATTTGTCAAAGATTTGCAAATAATCAAATCCCCACAGATATAACCCTAATTAACAAATTTTTTCGGG
>SCLH01002173.1:74156-85323 GCA_004367855.1 Oikopleura vanhoeffeni | reverse complement strand
GGTCCGCTTGGGTTTATGTAAACGGCATTTGGGGTGTGAAATGGTCCAAATTTGATTTGGGATGATAACCAAGCTACTACCGACCAAATTAACTCAAACAAAAAAATTTCGAGTTGTTTCTGGACTACATAGAGAATGCAAATAAACGGGAATACCACGCCTACGTTTTTCTTACAATTCCGCCTATCTCTCTTTGCCCTTACAACGGCCTACGCATTTTTGGGGACGACCATTCCTCAACCTTGAACATCAGTATATATACTCAAATAGTTGAGAGCAAAAAACGCCCGTTGATCGGATTGTGCCTAGTGTTGCGTGGGGCGCCACATACGATATACAATGGACACACAAATCGCCCGGTATCACTTTTGGCCGTCTCATACGATACTCGATTTTTAAACTCCACCTATTTTCAATATTTTTATAAAGTGCTTTACCTTTAAGTCTAATTCGCACGTCACCCTTTTTCGAAAAAATCGAAGCACATTTTTTTTCGGGAAATTTTTTCAGCGTGATCTTCAAAAAATTTATATATTTGAGTTTGGGGTTGAAATTTGAAAAAAACGCTTTAGAGGATTTCTTATTGTTCGTGCTAGTGTTTGCTCGAATTTGAAGTGCGATTCCAAATATAACCTAGGAGAGATAACTTTTGCATGACAAAATTGCTAAAAATTCGCAAAAATCGGTAGTTTTCTGCAATTTCTAGAAAAACTGAGGTGGATTTTTGAAAAAAAAAACGCTTCTAGAGAACTCTAAGTTATTAAGCATACGATATGTGTATTAATTTGAGCCTGCTTTCATAAAAAACCTGGGAGGACAAATTTTGAAATTTTACGTCGGAGGGATACCTTGTAACTGGGTAAACGTATCTCAGAGTTGTATCGGGAAAAAAGACATTGAACCAGTGGTTTCTGACAAGATTTAAGGTTAGAGTCTACAAAATGGCTAATCTAATTGTCTAAAATAGTTTCTCGGTTAGGCTGATTTCTCATTCGCGGAAAAGTCAATTGCAGCGACCAGGTACCCCCTAAGGGGGGGTCGGTGCAATTTGATAGATTTGCACTTTTCAAATTTTGTTTCTCTTTGATGGGAAATTTTTTTGAACAAAAAACATTTTCGCAGGAAAGTTGCCACTTTTGAGCTACTTCGTATACATGAATTTCTTTTCAGGATTTGATATTTTTCTTTATAATTCGTTTTTCGGAAAAAAACATCGAGACAGAAGCCGCGTTTGCTATCAAAAGCTGTCTGATTATAGTTGATTCTTTATTAATTAGAAGCCCTAACAACAACCGCGGTCTCGCCAACCACCAGCTAAAATCTAGTATAATTTTATACGATTGTCTAAGTCAAAATCGAAAATTTTCAAATTCCTGAAAAAAGACGAAAAAAAACGAAATTTGCACAGTCGAGAAGTGCCATTTGGTGTGTAAGTTTTGTTAATTCTGGACAATAAAGAGGGCTTGGATGGGTTATTTTCTGCCAAACCGTAGTTTTGTTGCACAAAATTATGATTCAGAGTGTAACAAGAGCGAAGAAACGAAACGAGGACATTTTGAATTAAAGTAAAAGGTGCCATTCTAAATATTTTAGCTGATGATTCCAGAAATAATAAGTTCCAAATTTTTGAACAAGAAATGAGGAAAATTTTCGAAATATTTCCAAATAGTTTCGACCAAAAATCCCAACAAAAATGTCATATGATTTTTCAATAGCATATAAAAAATATGTGGGTCACCTATGCGAGAAGTTAAGGGATATGGTGGTTCCTATTTGAACATATTTCCGAGAAACATTAGCCAAACAGGGCTTCAAGCCTTGAAGTCAAGGATATTATATCAGAGCAGCCTTTTATAGAATAGCCTTCAACTTGCGAACAAAATATACAATAGTTTTTGTATAACCACACTCCTTCACACATAAGCGACACAAAGCCACCTAAGCAAAAACGGAAAATCTACTTCCTCCAGGTTTTATTTTGAAATTATTCCAAATTTTTAACATAAGCTGTACAGTTAGTACGCTAAACTTCATAGGAGCGCTTTTGTTGATAAGTGCTATATTATTCTAGAATATGCAAAAACAGTCCAAAATACCTGTTTGGAATTTTTGCATCGGAAATCTATCTCCTCCTAGGTTAAATTTCAAAATTTACTCTAAAAGTATTTTCAAACGCTAGCTCTAAACCAAACATAAGCTTCATAGGAGCGTTTTTGTTAAATTTCGACCCAAACAAAAAATATAAATTTTTCCAGGTCACGTGAAAAAATTTCGAAAAAAAATATGCTTCGAGATTTTTTCGAAAGTAGGCTCACAAAGAAAGCTGCGGGGAAACACTGAAGAGAAGTTGGCTTACGTCAACTTGATATTTGCAGTTTGAGGGGTCAAAATGACACAACGTGATATTTGAACATAAATTTTGGCAGAAAATACTTAGAAATCTGAAAAACGCAAAATTTTCGAAAATGTTTGTTTTGTTGTCATTTGGGTCTGTTTTATCGCGTCTCAAACATAAACAATTGATTTGGTGCATATTTACTGAAAACAACTCAGAAATTATGTAACCACATACCCTAAATGTGGCCATTTTAAGATTTTTTCTGTTGATCTTTTTTTATATAAAAACATTATAATGTTCGGAACTTTTTTCAAAAATTTCTCATATTTGTCGAATTCAAAGATTTTAATTCTTACTCCAAATTTCTCTAAAAACAATAATTCGAAAATTCTGTAGTTACAAAAGTTGCCTGGATTATGAAACATTGCTTTGCGTATACTGCTGAACAATTATAAACCATTTTCATCAAGAGCCCATATCCTATCTGTCAATATGCACCGACCCCCTTTAGTAACTTAACCTAAAGGTAACCTAAGGGTATGTTTTTATTAAACGGCGCCTCCTACTCATGGCATTACGGGAACATGCGATATCGTGAGAAACATTTTGCTGGTTAAATGCCAACTAAAATAGCTTAAATGGACAATACTTCAATATCTTAAACAATAAACTAGTGGACAATTTTTTTCTAATGATCAACTAAATTTCTCAACCTGGTCAACCGATAACTCCGACTTAGAATAGTTATTTTTTCGACAATGAAATTCGAGAATTTTTATGCCACACCCTTTGAACCACTCATGAGTCGCAATTTAAGGGTTCCCAGTAAAAATAAAAGCTACATTTTAGGTAATAACTTCAAAACGTTCACTTTAATAAAAATTATTATATTTTACCATCATTTTTCCTGAGTTACCCTACCTAATCCTTATCAATGTTAATTATAGATGTATAATGATCCGTAGGCGATTTGTGATTATAATATAGCTCGACATAATCTCCATCATTCTTTGTAATCATTTTAATTCAGAACCTTTCATTGTTTAAAACAAGTTTGATTTTTTATACTTTGTTTTTATTATATAAAACATATTTCGCGAAATGAAATATGTTTTTATATTTTTTATTTTCGTATGATTTAGTCATCTTTGAGAATATAGTCATCTTTCGAGAACATAGTTATCTTTCGAGAACATAGTCATCCTTCTGTCGATATAATTATCTTGCCATAGACTTGAGGATCTAGACATGTGACATCAAGTGAATCTTAGGCATGTGATTACCAACATGTTGTTCAAATCCAAATTTATTATTTATTTAAGGGGTTACCCCTCATGAGAAAACATGATTTTGTGTTTTTTTAGCAAATATCTTAAAGACTACAACGTAATTTAACAACAGTTTAACGACATTGTAATCAAAAGGTTATATGTAATTTATTCATAATTGACAGTATACCAAAATGATATATATATTTCTAAAAATACTCATGTTTGTGATCTTTCTCTTAGCGGCACTTGTGTTATTTTTAAGAGTTATTCAACTAAATGTTTTTTCTTATATCAATATCTACGGCCCAGCTCACGCACCCTAAATATAAGGGTTAAGATTCTTATTTTTTAGTATTTTACGAAACTAAAATTTCTAATAAAGATGACATGCTGTACTTTGCTTTATGTTGTATAATTGTCCTTTAAAAATTTCAAAAATACTAAAGATACCGCTAGAGAACAGTTTATAAACTTTTGGATTCAAAGAATATAACTACATTTTTCACATGAAAATATCAAAACCGTTATTATCCTGTTAGCACATGATGATAAAATTGATCAACAAGCCTGTTGTCCAAATATTGAAGTGTTCTAAATTGACAAGTTTCCTTCTTTGTGTTTCAACCTTCTTGTACCCTCGTAATAATAATGGAAAATCAATTGACTGTTTGACATTGATAGAATATCAGCAGCTAGAATCCTTGTAATAGTAATTTTCTTCTGTTAACATGGAAGGCCACATGTGTGAAATATATCTAGCGACAAGCTGTATATTTTTTTAAATTTTTTTGATATTTTAATTTACCACATTATTTTGAAATATAAACTACTGATTGACCGACTCGTCGCATTTGAGACTAAATTTTTTCATCAAAATTACATTTTTAATGTACTTTTGATCACCAATTATTGAATATTTTCAAACATTTGGAAAAGCAAAACTTTTTTTGCTCAAGATTCCCGCAATTATTTTTAAATTGTTCTGTAAAAAATGTTAATTTCAGTTAAACTTTTTCAAAAAAATTTTGTAACTGAATAATATTTTTCACCGGTTACACAATTAAAACATAATTCAAATTACTTTTACACAATTTATTCCATTCCTGCCTTATCTGCGACACTTAACTAAAATAAAGCTCAATGCGAGAAGATGCATCTTGTAGTGCCTATTCCAGATTTTATTTATTACTCTAAAATAAAAATCAAATTATACTTTCAAATAGTAAATTAAATTAATTATTCTGCATTCAGTATTAATTTTAATTTACGACCCTCTAATGGCTACTGAAAATGATTGACTGAAGTGGGATTCGTAACCACCACTTCCACCATAGTTGGACCTTAATCAACCCTTATAGACCTGTCTCTGCCCATCCATCTTGATTTGGGATCATAAACTTCTCGCTATTAATTTAAAAATCACAGTAATACCACTGGTCTCTCTACTGGAAAACCTCTACCTGTTCAAACAATACACTATGCAATCATTTTAGACTCGACTTGTCAACGCTATGTATCTTTTAAATCAGCACAGTGTATTTATAATCCATTATTAACTTTTCAGTGTTCTCCTATTGAACATTAACAAGCTAATATTCTCATGTTACTCTCGTTTTAATTGACATCAACATATTTTATTCTATTCTACATCGGTTCTGATTTTAATAGAATCAAATAGAAATAAATTGACCAATTTAGCTGTTAACTTCGATGATCATAAGTGAAAACTACAACATGCAGATATCGAGTTGTAACACAATCTAGTGTAGTCACGTTTGTCGTTAAAACCTTTATTCATTCTGTTTTGGACCAACTTGTCTATGAATTCAACCTGTAATCTTACGCTAAAAATTCGTCTTATTGGCGATCACGATCATTGGAATTTTGCCGATCGTAAGTTGATCCCAATATATCAATTAGCATAACTGATCTCTCTTCTTTATTATCTCTTCGAGCGTGGGTTCTAATCCACTTCATCCAACTCTTTTTCTCATGCCTCTGAGATAAATAAAATTATATAACTCCGAATAATCTACATCTTATTCTACGTTTGACTTATATATTGGACATCTTGGATTTTTCGCCAAAAAAATTGTTCATTGTAACACAAAAATCTCGTACTTACATTAATTTTTCCCACTTGTCCACAGCTTGGAAAATATCCGTTGATTAATTGCCCTTTCCTAATAAACAAAATGTTATTTTGCAAAATTAAGGAGGTTTTAGACTTTTTTTATTATAGAAAAAAGTTACAGATTTTTATTCGTCTTTCACTATCACAATTGTGAGTCACAACCGCTACAACAATTAACTTTATAAGTACTTATAACGATTTTCTAAATATCACTCACCCATGCCATACTGTCCCTCCATTTCGCTTCATTTTAACTACTGCTTACGGCCCAAACATACATTAAAATAATATTTATAATTAATTACCAAAATAAAATTAAAAAATTCTGAGTTCCTAAAGCTGAACCACTTCCTTAAATATATTTTTATAATCCTTGGAAATTAAAGACAATTTCACGTGTCTAATTCGTACTTTATTAATCTTTTTTTTTTAGGTATCTACCTCTATTCTACTGGACAACTAAGAGATAGCTACATGGAATTTTCTGCACGTAAACCTTGATGAATAATTATGCTGTAGAAATTTTTTGCTTCCTTATTTGATATTTCAGTTCTCTCGGAAATCAGTTCATCGTAATTGCTCCAAGATATATCCGAAAAAAAAAAATATTTCTACACTTACAAACGTTCGTTAGTGAAAATTCAGTATCAAAAAACTTTGTCTCATCTATTCTATGTTCTCTTATGAAAAAAATATCTTAACATTTCTGTCGTTTTCTATTATCATCTCGATCCTGAAAAACCCCCTACTTCTCAAAAATACGTTTTTTTCAAAATAAATTAGTCAATTTTCTCAATAAAATGTCGATTTTTAAAAAAAATTTTCCACCAATTCACAACCGCAAATAAAATCACACAAACTTAGTATATGCTAATAACTCAATCCTAACTGTCGATTTTGCGCAAAATCCGATGTGCCATGCTACAGATACCCTCTTAGTGCGTCCTATCAAAAAAATCTGACCTATAGCAAAAATTCTTAATATTCCATTTGATTATTTGGAAAATTTGTATCCCCGTAAAAAATACCACTTTTCAGTACAAAACAATAAATAATGCATGCAATTGCTTAACATATGAAAAATCAATTTTTTAAAATAGCTGCTTAATTATCAAAATTTAAATTCAGTATAAATTTTAACCAAACCAGGCTTTCCTCATATAAACTTCACAAAATAAGGTATTCTAAACCCTACAACCGAAATTCTATCAAAACATCATCCTTCTCCTTTTTCGTTTTGAAGAACTGTATAGCCGCATGCTTTCCATCGACAAATCTTCACCAAATCCTGCCAATACATCATATTTTCCTCAAAGTCGTGTGATATGACTCATCAATGTTTGATTATTATTTCTTTGCTGACTGAATTCTATCAATAACTCACTTGACTATTATCCATTTTCGTTGGAAAATCGATCTTTAAAAATATGCAACTTTCATTTTTTGTGACTATCAACTCTTAAATTGTTGATAAAACGATTCGTTTGGCCAATATGCCAATTACAGAATAAGAACTCCCTTTCAAATAGCTTTTGAAAAGTTTGAACATTCGTTTTCCGTCTTTTAGCTTCTGGAAATCTTTAAGCGTCATTTTTTCTACGATTGTATTCTCACATATCAGACTTATTATACTTCCATAGCGATTTAGATGAGGACATGGAACTAAGGATTCTACTTTTTATTGATAATCCGCAAATTAAATCTAACTTTTACAAACATCACCGTTAAATTTGACCTCTTTAAAATTAATTTTTTTTCGATACAAGCCTAAACATGAACACATCGTCCTTAACTGAACACTTTTTTATCTCTTTATTTTCTATTATATCTATACTCATTCAAGTTTTCTTCAAAAAAAATTTTAATATGTTATTTTTATCCCAAAAAAAAAAAATTTCTTTATACCAAAGATTCATGATCAAAAAAATTATCCAAAACATTTTCACTTATAAACAAACGTAGTTATTTAAATTTTTTAACAACAAGTACTTCCGCTATCAAAATATTAAACAAACCTGCTAATATGACTCCATTTTAAATATTTTATAAATTAGAAAAAAAATATTTTCAAACTTTTTCACAAAACTGTAGTTACAAAAGTTGCCTGGATTATGAAACATTGCTTTGACGGTATACTGAAGGGAATATATAAACCCAGTTTCATCAAGAGCCCATATCCGTATCTGTCAAATAGCACCGACCCCCTTTAGTAACTTAACCTAAAGGTAACCTAAGGTAGTTTTTTTATTTAAACGGGCCACTCCTACTCATGGCGATTACGGGAAAACCATAGGCGATATCGAGAAACAGTTTTTGCAGTTGAATGCCAACTAAAATAGCTTAAATGGACAAGTAGCTTCAATAGCTTAAACAATAAACTATGGACAATTTTGTTTTCGAATGATCAACTGAATTTGCTCAACTGGTCAACCGATAACTCCGGACTTAGAAATTAGTTATTTTTCGGACCAATGAAATTCGAGAATTTTTAGCCACACCCTTTTGAGAACCACTCATGGAGTCGCAATTTAAGGGTTGGCCCCAGTAAAAAGAAAGCTACATTTAGGTAATAAAACTTCAAAAACGTTCACTATAATAAAATTATTATATTTTACCATCATTTTTCCTGAGAGTTACCCTTACCTAAATCCTTATCAATGTTAATTATAGATGTATAATGATCCGTAGGCGATTTGTGATTATAATATAGCTCGACATAATCTCCATCATTCTTTGTAATCATGTTTAATTCAGAACCTTTCATTGGTTTAAACAAGTTTGATTTTTTATACTTGTTTTTTATATTATAAAACATATTTCGCGAAATGAAATATGTTGTTTATATTTTTTATTTTCGTAGATATAGGTCATCTTTGAGAATATAGTCATGCTTCGAGAACATAGTTATCGGCTTTCGAGAACAATAGTCATACCATTCGTCGAATAATTATCTTGCCATACGACTTGAGGATCTAGACATGGTGACATCAAGTGAACATCTAGGCATGTGATTACGCGAAACGATGTTGTTCAAATCCAAATTGTATTATTTATTTAAGGGGTTACCCCCACGAGAAAACATGATTTTGTGTTTTTTTAGGGCAAATATCTTAAAGACTACACATTGTGGAACCCAAAGGTTGAATACAATGTAATATATGTATGTGACATATTGTATTGATGAAAATGGTATACCGAAAATGATATATATATTTCTAAAAATACTCATGTTTGGATCTTTTGCTCTAGCGGCACCTGTGGTTATTTTTTAAGAGTTATTCAACTAAAGTTTTTTCTTATATCAATATCTAGGCCCCAGCTCACGGCACCCTAAATATAAGGGTTAAGATTCTTATCTTTTTAGTGATTTTACGGAAAACTAAAATTTCTACTAAAAGATGGACATGCTGTACTTTGCTTTATGGGTTAATAATGTCCTTTAAAAATTTCAAAAATACTAAAGATACCGCTAGAGAGAGCAGTTTATAAACTTTGGATTCAAAGAATATAACTACAGTTTTCACATGAAAATATCAAAACCTTATTCCTGTTAGGACATGATGATAAAATTGATCAAGGCAAGCCTGTTTGTCCAAAATAGATTGAAGTGTTCTAAATTGACAAGTTCCTTCTTTGTGTTTGCAGACCTTCTTGTACCCTCGTAAATAAAGTGAAGGAAAATCAATTGGAGGCTTTTGACATTGATGAATATCAGCAGCTAGAAGTCCTTGTAATAGTAATTTTTCGTGGTGAACATGGAAGGCCATGTGGTGAAATATATCTAGGCGACAAGCTGTATATTGTTTTAAATTTTTTTGATATTTTAGATTTACCAAACATTATTTTGGAAATATAAACTACTGATTGACCGACTCGTCGGCAATTTGAGACTAAATTTTTTCATCAAAATTACCATTTTTAATGTACTTTGATCACCAATTATTGAATATTTTCAACATTTGGAAAAGCAAAACGTTTTTTGCTCAAGATTCCCGCAATTATTTTTAAATTGTGGCCTGTAAAAAATGTTAATTTCAGTAAAAACTTTTTCAAAAAAAAATTTTGTACTGAAAGTAATATTTTTTCACCGGTTACAATTTAAACATAATTCAAGGAATTTTTAGCAAATTTTATTGCCATTCCTGCCTTATCGCGACACTTAACTAAAATAAAGCTCAATGCGAGAAGATGCATGGCTTGTAGGTTGCTATTCAGAATTTTATGTAAGTACTAAAATGAAAAATCAAAGATGTTCAAAAGTGAAATTAAATGTAGATTATTCGCAGTCATATAATTTTAATTTGACACCTCTAAGGCTACGAAAAAGATTGACTGAAGTGGGATTCGAACCCACGCCTCCGAAGAGATTGGAGCCTTAATCCAACGCCTTAGACCGCTCGGCCATCCAGTCGTGATTGGGGATCATAAACTTTTGCTATTAATTTAAAAATCACATATAGCATGGGGTCTCTCTAACTGGAAAACCTCTGACTTTTGCAAAAATACACTAGCAAGCGATTTGTAGACGACTTGTCAACCGATATAGCTTTTAAATCGTACAGTGTTTTATAATCCAGATTAACTTTCGATGGTTTCCTATTGAAATTAACAGCTAAATTGCTCATTTACTCGGTTTTAAGACATCAACATATTTTATTCTATTCGAATCGGTTCGATTTTAATTAAAGTCAAAATAAAATAAATGACCAATTTAGCTGTTAAATTCGATGGGAAATCATCGAAAGTTAATGGTAAAAACATACGTTAACGCTAGATATCGGCTGAATCCTCGTCTAAAAAATCGCTAGCTAGTGACGTTTTGATCAAGTTAAAGGTTTTCCAGTTTAAGAGACCCAATTGTATATGAATTCAACCCTATATTATAGCAAAATTGTTTGATTGGCACTCACGACTGGATGGCCGAGCGGTCTAAGGCGTTGGATTAAGGCTCCAATCTCTTCGGAGGCGTGGGTTCGAATCCCACTTCAGTCAATCTTTTTCGCAGCCCTCGAGGAGTCAAATTAAAATTATATAACTGCGAATAATCTACATCTAATTCTACTTTTGACTTTATATATATGGACATCTTGGATTTTGTCGACAAAAAAATTGGCATTGTAAACGAAAATCTCGTACTTAATTAATTTTTCCACTTTCAGCAGCTGGAAATATGCCGTGATAATTGCCGCTTTGGCCTAATAACAAAATGTTATTTTCAAAATAAAGGAGGTTTTAGACGTTTGGTTATTATAGAAAAAAGACAATTTTTATTCGGGTCTTTCACTATCACAAGTTGTGATTCACAACCGTACAACAAATAACTTATAAGTTATAACGATTCTAAATAGCACTCACCCAGCCATACGTCTCCTCGCATTTCGCTTCATTTTAACTACGCCTTACGGGCCCAAACAGACCATTAGA
>SCLH01002173.1:57499-72808 GCA_004367855.1 Oikopleura vanhoeffeni | reverse complement strand
AGGCAAAAAGGGTGTGCTTAAATTCCATGAATTATTTGAAAATTGTAGCCCGTGAAAAAATACCACTTTTAGTACAAAAAATGGAAAATTGGCAGCAATTGCTTAAAGATGAAAATCAATTTTTTAAATAGACGCTTAATTATCAAAATTTTGAAAGTCAGATAAATTTTAGCCAAACCAGGGTTGTCCTCATATAAACGCACAAAAAGTGATTCTAAACCCTGAAACCGAAATTTGATCAAAACATTCCTTCTCCTTTTTCGTTTTGAAGAAACTTATAGCCGCATGCTTCCCAGCGACAAAATTTCACCAAATCCTGCAACATCATATTTTCCTCAAAGTCGGTGATATGACTCATCAAATGTTTGATTATTATTTCTTGCGACTGAATTCGATCAATAACGACTTGACTATATCCATTTTCTTGGAAAATCGGATCTTTAAAAATAGCAAGTTCATTTTTTGTGACGATCAACTTGAAATTTTTAGAGCAAACATTTGGGCCAATATGCCAATTGCAAATAAACTCCCTTTCAAAGCTTTGTGAAAAGTTTGGAATTCGTTTTCGCTTTTTAGCTTCGGAAATTGGTAGAGGCTCATTTTTCGACGAATTGATGTCTCACATCAGGACTTAATTATACTTCATAAGGTTAGATGAAGACATGGCAACTAAGGGCAGACTTTTTAATAGATAATCCGGGGCAAATAAATCTAGACTTTTTACAAAACATACCGGAAAGTGACCGGTTAAAATTAAATTTTTTTTTTGGCAGTTACAACCTAACAGGAACACAGCGCCCTAACTGGAACACTTTTTTTAGCTCGGTTAGTGTTCCAGTTAGGGAGCGATGACTGCAGTACAAGTTTTCGTCAAAATTTTAATATGTAGTTTGACTCCCTAAAAAATGGAAAATTGTTATTTGACCCGTAAAGAGGGGTCATATGGCAAAACAATTATTTTCACTAGGAAACAACGTAGGTAGGTAAATTTTCGGAACAACAAGACTTCGGGATCAAAAGATGAACAAACTGTAATATGACTCCATGAAAAGTTATAAATTACAAAAAAAATATTTTGCAAAACGTTTGGCACAAAAATGCATGAATAGGATGCCAAAAAATTGGTTTCGAAGGAGGTGCGGTGTTCTCAAAACCAACTTTCTAAAATGTTAACGGTCAATTTCCCGTATAATTGGACATCCCGGGAAAAAAATCTGTCGTTTAGTTATGCCTTGGCTGTTGGATGCTTAAGGGAGTGGGTGTCGCTGATTTGGGCTCTTCGCAGTTCATTTCCGCTCAAACTAGCAAATGGTGATATTCCAAAAACATTTTGTAACGTACAGACACACCTTCGTGGTAATTTTAAACTTAGACTAAGTAATCTGATACAATCGCACCTACGCTTAAAAGCTCCTCAAAGAGACACGCAGTTAGTGCCTACCCTCTCAAGTGTTTTCATCATTTTTTATTTTTTTTTTGTGTCAGGCTCCGGAGAAGCCTTACGAATTGCAAAAGCACTTTTGTTTTTAAAATTTTGCTTTCAGCGGCCAAAAAACGAAAACAAAAATTATTGATTATTTATGATTTAAATTGAAAGCGCGCTAATTTGTTTTCTTTTAACCCTACCGAGTTAAAAATAGCACCAAAATCCTAAAAAGTGTTTGTATTTACGGAAAAAATTATTTTGAAGCATTTTTTTCTGGTTTCTAAATTTTGTCAAAAATTTAAGCTCAAAATGAAAAGTTGACGTGGCCTTCTAGAGACGCCAAATAAAAATTCTCAAAAAAAACTCTTCATAGGTTGTCAAACAAGGCTTGTGCTTTCAGATGCAGTATGAAGCCGAAAGTGTATCTTCTAAACTGGTGGAGGAGATAGCTTTTGCTTGAGCCTCCCAAACTGACCATTCGAACAATTTGGCTAAAAATGAAAATTTGACATGGCCCCAAGAGACGCCGAAGCAAAATTTCAAAAAAAACGCTCTAATGAATTGTTAAACAGTCCTGTGCTTTCTGATGCGTATGAGTCGAAACTGTATCTCTCAAACTGGTGGAGGAGATAGCTTTTTGCCTGAGCCTCCAAACTGACCATTTCAAATTTTAATTTTTAGTTTTTTCGCGTTTTTGTCCGCTGAAAGACAAAATTTTAAAACAAAAGCGCTTTTGCATTATTCGTAAGGCTTCTCCAGAGCCTGACACAAAAAATATAAAAAAATGATGAAAATTGAAAGAGTAGGCACTAACTGCGTGTCTTTTTTAGGAGGCTTTTTAAAAGCGTAGGTGTCGGCGTAGGTGGGATTGTATCAGATTACTGTTAAGTTTAAAATACCGCGAAGGTTGGTTCTGTTAGTTACAAATGTTTTTTGAATATCACATTTGCTAGTTTGGCGGGAAATGATCTTAGAAGAGGCCCAAATCAGCGACACCCACTCCCTTAAGGGAGTACCCCACGCCATTTAGTGATTTTCAAACGTTTGTTCTAGCTGAATAAAGTTTCTTGAGTTTCATGTTCTGAGGCCAGGAGATATTTGTCTGATTTTTCGAAAAAAGTAACAAAAAGTTTTTTGTATGATCGTACTGGTATTTTTACCGGTCCAAAAAGTCATTTTCGACCTTTATCTGTTCATTTCATTTAGCGATGTATTAACATAATTTTCTGATTTTTTGTGAGCATACCTAAGTTTGTTAGTTAAAAAAAGTTATGCGCTCAGATTTATTTTTTTTCCTTTAATTTGCCTACAATCATCGATAATGTCCTCAAAATGGCTGTTTTTGATACCCTGAGCGCTAGTTAAATTTTATTTGGAGCACAGTAAGCAAATTTTTTCGCGGAAAAAAGCACTTTCTAAGAATTGCGAGTTCATGATTTTATGCGCTCCGTATTTCGCTATCTTTATAGTTATGGTTTCATGCGCAGTCAAAGTTTTGCTTCCTGAAAAATACAGATTAAATATCAATCTTAGAAAATTTCAGAATTTTTTTTTCGAAAATAAAAAATTTTATTTTTTTTAAGATTGAATTCAAAGTGAACTAATGCAAAAAAAATCAGCGTCAACGGATTTCAACTTTGAAAGTTACGCAACATAGCAGGAAATTTATACTTAGGAAATTTAGAGAATCTTTTCTACATCGAAAATTTTTTTTTTAATTTTTTTGGATCGAAACCGATAACAAAAATGAGAATGAGATAAAAATTGCTTATCTACCATGTCGGAGAGCCGAAATATAACCCGCGTGGGGTACTCCCTTAAATCGGTTTGCGAATATCTTGTTCCGTTTTCAATTCGAAGCGAAAAAACTACCTGGGTTACCTACAAACGACTAAGAATTGCAGTACATTTATTTTACAGTATGTCCGTTTTACACATTTTGCAAATATATTAATTTGCATATGCAAATTCATATGCGCAATTAATGTACGCAATTTATATAATGCATGTATAAGTTAACTAATGTATACAGTATACGCATAAATGAATATATACATTTATGCGTATACATTAGTTAACTTATACATGCATTATATAAATTGCGTACATTAATTGCGCATATGAATTTGAGATATTCGAGAAATTGTTGGCTGTACTTAAGCCTGAAAGTAATAAATAATTAACGTCAATTTCATGTATAAGTTATACATTATAACTTATACAAGTTATACTGTGACAATTATATAAATTGCGTCCATAAATTGCGTTTATACTGTATGTGCCTTTTTCAGACTGGTTGATAAAAAGGGAACATTTTGAATTATATAAATTGCGTACATAAATTGCGTATATTAATTTGAGATATTTTAAGAATCGTTAAAAGTTATTTAGCCTACAAGTAATAAATAATTTACGTCAATTACATCCTTATGTTATACAAGTTATACTGGAGAATTATATAAATTGCGTATATACTATATATACTTTTTTCACACCGATTAAGACAAAATGGTACATTTTGAATTATATAAATTGCGTACATAAATTGCGTATATATTATTTATACATATGAAGTTATATAAACGCAATTTATGTAATCACAACAGTATAACTTATATAAAGAACATATATAACTTATACATAGTATAAGTGATTGACGTAAATTATTCATCACTTGGTACCGTCAAAGTATAGCCAACAATTCTTGAAATGTCTAAAATTAATATACGCGATTTATATAACTGCAAAAGTATTACTTGTATAACGTATAAGTTATACGGTATAACCCTTTATCACACTTTTGCTACTTTCTGGTCCCTCCTATTTAAAAACACACTACGTTTGCTAATCAGATACCAAAAAGTAACAAAAGTGTGATAAAGGGATATATAACTTATACTGTATAAGTTATACATATATCCATATAACTTGATACAATGTTCTCAATTTGAATATATTTTAAGGATTACTATTTAACACTTCCGGTCACACTTGTAAGAGTGAATTGTTTCCAAATTGGTTTTTAGCCATAATTTTTAGAATTTCACGGAGCCTTCTTTGAGGCGAAAACTTTGACTTGTATATTTTAGTAGCCATAATTTTCAAAAAATTCTAGAACTATTTTATATACGTTTTTTAGTCTTAAATTAGAGCAAAAAAGTTATTACTGTCTTATTTGTCTAAGCGGACGCTAAAAACGTCCGCTTAGACGTAAGAAAATTTTGAAATTTGAAAAAATGCGTCGGTTTTCGCCCAAAAAACGCAAAAAGACACTAAAACGTCCGCTTAGACAAATTCGACAGTACTTCAAAAGATACAGTGCGGTTAAGGAAAATAAAACCTTGAAAATATAGAAAATTTTGAAAAAATTTTGACATCGACATTTTTTTTGTTTATTTCTGGAAGCAAACCAGCCACGAAAATGACAATGCAACTAAAATTAGCTTCCTATCACTTATGAGTCTCGAGATACAGCCTCCGTCGGTTACCCCCCTAAAGTCTTGGCAAACTTTTACGCTGCGAGTTGTTCATTTAAAGTTGGGCGATGAAAATTATAAGCTTGACCCTGTCCGTCTGGGTTGTCCGTTTAAAGTCATACTATTCTTATATTATTATACTACCTTCGTATGAATTTAACTTATAAAACTTGTTAATAATAGTCCTTCCCTTTTAGGCAGTTGTGAATGAAACCTACAGGATTATCATAATCACAGGATTCAATGGCTAAAGATGGTTGATCAGGTGAAATAGACATTCTCTTATTTATTTATGTAAAAGTTAATTATTTTTAGAAAAAAATACAAAGATGTGATCTAGAAAAATGAACTTTTTACACAAGGCTGAAAATTTATTAACGAGGGTTATGGTGAGAGTGCGCAGCGGTAAAACTACAGCAGTTGATGATAATTCAATGGTCTCAAGGTGGTTGTCAACCCAGAAAAAACGATTCCGGGCAGAAAAACTAAGATTTGACCATCTAGTGGTCAGAAAATGAGGTTTTAAAACCCTAATTCAGAGCACTAACTTTAATTTTTAGCATATAACAGTCAATTTATCTGATTTTTCAGCAGTACGGCCGTTGTCACAAAATAATTTGCTACATTTTGAAAAAAAAATGTTTGAAATTTTTTTTGATCATTTTGTAGAACTGTTACTCTCTGTTGTCGGACTCTAATTTTTTTTCCAAAACATTTTCCCAGCTCTTTTCAGGTCCAATTTTTCGTCAATACTGTGTCAAATTTTCAGGAGAACAGGAAAAAAGCAAACTTTCCCTTGCAAACCCCAGCTCACCGTCCCCAATTTAAATAAAAAAACGTATTTTTACCAGTGAAAAATAGGATTTTTTACTTATTTTTCCATTTTTAATTCTGCTCAAGATTTTTTTTTCCTTTTTTCTTTGATAGCCGTCAAAAGTTAGACATTTGTCCGCTGCGCACCCTTCAGGGTGCGATGGATAGATAGCGGTCATAATTCTAAGTTTTAAATTACAAAATGAGATCAAAACCTAAATTAAGTTAATTGTCCCGATATTTTTTTCGGTTTTTATTCTCATTTTTTTAATTTAAAACTTAGAATTATGACCGCTGCGCACCCTATCCATCGCACCCTAAGGGATAAGAAACAGTGTCTGAAGCGATTTTGATAAAAAATGGCTCGAAAATAATGCTCTGATGGTGCTGAAATTTTGAGTACAATTTTTAGGAATAATTCTTAAATCTTTAATGTGGATAAATTACAAAAAATTTTACCAAACAACTTTAGGACAATTAGCTTTTATATTGTTTGGTTGTTTTTCAAATGGGGGTCAAGTTTTCAATTTCGGAAAAAGTAAGTGATAATTTAAGTCAATGTAAAAATTATGATTATTTCGCGTGATTTTATATTCGAAATGTAGACCTTGAAGTGAATGTTTGAAAATACTTTAACTGGCGAGTGAGATAAAGTTTGGGTTTCCTGAAAAAATCATAGGCTAATACCGGAGTAGCTTACAACGGCCGATTCTGGACAACGGCCGATTTCGGACAACGATTTCAGGGCCGACGTCCGTGGTTTTTTGGCCGTTGTCCGGAATCGGCCGGTTTCCTATTTTTAGGGCCGTTGTCTCTTGTTTTTCGGCCGTTGTCCGAAATCGGCCGTTGTACAAAATCGGCCGTTGTCCGTAATCGGCCGTTGTAAGCTACCAAAAACCGGTAACCTGGAAATTCATATAAGCTAAGAGGCCCGATATTTCACCGACCATTTGAAGGCTTTAAAACAGACCCAGGTCTTGAAAATTATCCAAATTGGATTAATTCTTACTTACAAGTTAACAGCTTCAGTGTTGCCCAAACCCAATGAAGTTCGGCGTATAGAGAATAATCTTTGTTTTATCTTGATAAACTTTCATTTTTCTTTGTCGGGATTTTTTTCAGCGTAACGAAAAAAGGTGGTATAAATCGTGTAGAATATTCTAGAAAATGGTTCATCCGATTCAAGAAATGCCATTTACATGTGTTACCCAGAGTAAACGAGTTGTTACCAGCAACGAATTTCGTCACCCATTCACTGACCGGTAATAACCAGATTTGTTCAGCAAAGTATATCGAGAAAACGGAACCAAAAAGGTGGTATAAATCGGGTTAAATATTCTCGAAAATGGTTCATCCGATTTTGAATTGTAATGCATTTATTTCTATCATCGATTGAATGACCGGCTAACCGATTTTGTCTCTCAGAAGCGCTATCTTGACTGAGAAACTGCCGCCTTTATAAACTGAATAGAAACTATTTCCAGATTTCGGTATCATTCTAAAATTATGATTGTTTGATGATCGGATTTTTTCATTTTATTTAACAAGTATAATTTGACAAGTACCTTACATTACGATGATATATGTAACAGGATAGCCCAGAACTAGTTTTTGCAAATAAAAAAGTAAACACTGAGAAACGAAGCTGCTAAAAACTGCCACAAGTCCATACTATACGTAGAATATTGGACATAAGTGATAAACCGATTTTTTTCGAACAATTGAATTTAAGGGGGTAGCGGTCGTTACTTTGAAGATTTGTACAATAAATTATTATTAAATTTAACGGCGGTGCGACTTTCTGAGATTCGCTAGTTGGTAGATTTATCGTTCATTTACGAAAATAAATTGACATAAAATTATACTAATACACCTCTTATAACATAAATTATGTTACATAATGTTTACAAGACGGCCTGTAATATTTTTGAAAAACCTTCTCAATATGAGTCAGGAATCATTTTTGAAATTTTTTAAGAATCGTTTGAAAATTACCATCAAACCACCGATTTTCGTCATTTGAAAATGCTACTACTCCGTTATGAGATACATATGTTATCTTTATATCAAGCCTTCTAAAGGGATGTTTTTTCTTCGATTTTACAGTAAAATTAAGTTCTACTTATTCGAGTAAATTTCCGATGAAAACCTAAAAACTTAATTTTGGCAAAATTCGAAATAAAAATGGATTTTTTCATTCCTATGTTCATTTATTATTAAGTTTTTGAACGATTCTGATTAATTTGGTATAATTTTAAAATACATTTGGAAATGCTCGAGAGTAAACTGCTAGAGGTGAATTTAAATAACAGGAATAGTCAATTGAAGATGAAAGACAAATAAAAGCTAATTTGGAATTTTTTTACAAATTAATAATACGTCGAGATTGAAAATTTTTGAATAGATCTTCATAATATTATACGGAGCGTAATTTTGCTGAAATTTATAGTATCACTAGAGATATAGAAGCTATGGGAATAAGTTAACAGGAGGGCCATTCATATCGAAGATAAAACCTCTACGGACAAAGTAACTTTGTATGGGCTGTTCACTTCGAGCGCGATCAAATTGTTATATATGTAACATTTAATGACAGAATTGGAATACCAGTTTTGTCCGCTACATCTTTAGGGTCATTGAATTTTTAGTTAAAATTCCCGTTTTGTCCGCTTAACCCTTGTGAAGCATACCTAAAATCATTCAAAAAAAGCAAAAAACGGGATCGTAGAATCTTTTCTTTCCATCACATTATAAAGAATTTTGATTTGGTTCCCAAAAAATAATTGGAATTTTTTTCGAATGTTTGGTTCCAGCATTACGGGGTGTTGATTTATTAGGATTTTTCGCCAATGTTTCACTTCCTGAAAAATTATTTCGGAACAAGACATAAAATATAAATGTGAGATTAGCCAGTTTTTAGGAAAGTGTTTTTTGCATAACAGTTGAAATACAAATTTATTGGTATCTAGGGCAGATATTTTTTTCGGAAGTGAATTTTTCAAGTATCCCATAAAAAAAATTTAATTATTATAAAAGTGAATTTAAGCAATCAAAAATTGTCCAGAGTTGTATTTTATTACCATATATACTTGAAAATAATAGAAAAAGTGTAATAATCTGGTTTTATAGGGAAAAATACACATTTACTATCAAAAATCCTGATTTTCCCATCAAAATTTTTGACTTATTTATAAATTTCTTTTGATTTATGAGATATAAATCAAAGCGGACAAACTATGGACGTAGGCCAGATACTTTTGCATCGTTTTCGACAGAAATGTAACTTGTGAAGACATGTGTGACCGTGTATCACGTGATATGGTATACCTTGCTTTTCTCACTATATTTTCGCGATTCCATTTGACAGTTCAGTACCACTCCCACCAACCAATCTGGTTAACCGCGGTTAAACACGAGTCCCTCAGCTTTTTTCAAAGAAATAAGGATCCTAGAGCTTATATCGAAAAGTTTTGAGATTTGGTGAGAATCCGGAAAATTGTCTGAATTTTAATGAATGGGAGCTGTTTTTTTTTATTTTTGCCTCAGGGGTCACCAATCTGGTTGAAATTGCCGAAAAAGGTTTTTTTGACGTTTTGATATAAGGCTTTTTCTGTGGAAATGCCAGAAACGTCATTTTCGAAATGTAACAAGCCTAAGGGTTGGTGAACATCGAATGAGAAGTACTTTTTTGAATTTGGGCCTGATTGGCTGTAAATCGACAAAAAAGTGCGCGAAATCGACAATTTTGAACATAAAAGTGAGAATTAGAAAATATAAATGCCACCAAAAGATTCCTTAGATACGATTTGCTGGAAACGATATCAGAAACTATGGTCTGATTTTCAACACAGCGGATTCTAGAAAAAAATTAGAGTTTTTTACAAATATTTTGTTTTGATCTCTAGCACTGTTTGTGTTAAAAATCAGACCATAGTTGCTAATATCGTTTCCAGCAAATCGTATCCAAAGAATCTTTTAGTGGCATTTATATTTTTTAATTCTCACTTTTATGTTCAAAATTGTCAATTTCGCGCACTTTTTTGTCGATTTACAGCCAACCAGGCCCAAATTCAATAAAATACTTCCCATTCGATGTTCACCAACCCTTGGGCTTGTACATTCCGAAAATGACATTTCTGGCATTTCCACAGAAAAAGCCTTTTATCAAAACGTCGAAAAAACACCTTTTTCGGCACATTCAACTAGATTGGTGACCCCTGAGGCAAAATCGATAAAAACAGTTCCCATTCACTAAAGTTCATACAATTTTCCGGATTCTTACCAAATCTCAAAACTTTCCGATATAAGCTCTAGGATCCTTATTTCTTTGAAAAAAGCTGAGTGACTCGTGTTTAACCGCAGTTAAGCAGATGGTTGGTGGGAGTCGTACTGCACTGTCAACTGGAATCGCGAGATCAAGGATAGATCTATCATATGTATTGATGAAAATGTTCTACCGTCATCAGTTTAGCCGTACCAAGCCTCCAAATGTCAAAAATCACTCACACCACTCCCTTAAGCTTTCTGTAAACAACATTCAAAGTAGAGCCACAATTGTGGCTCTGGTGCCTTGGCGGAACTTTTTTTTATATGCTCACAAGGGTTAAAGCCTAAATCAAGTCTAACGGGCTTCGAGTTTTCAGAAAAAATGCGTAGGTTTTTCAATCCTAGAATTGGTCAAGATTATACTCCAAGAAATATTTGCTCCGTAACTGATTCAGAATTCGAAATATTACGTCATTTATATAAACAAAAATAGACCTAAAAAGCTACCTTGAGGTCTTTTAACTGAGATCTTTTAAATATACAGGGTGTAAGATTTTTCTCTTCTTTTTTCCAAATTGGAGAGCGATGAGAACGCTAATGTGAACGGTTAATTTCGGCAAAAACCTACGTCTTTCTCAGATTNAACCAATCAAAACGTCGGGAATCAAGTCTATCCAACTTGGAAAAAAGAAGGGAAAAACCTTACACCCTGTATATCATGTGAGAAATAAACTAAAGAGTCCTATTGCTATATCAAGAAGTTTAGAAAAAATTCATTTTGTACGGACAGGTATTATCTTCGATATCTCGACGTATCAGGCCATAAATATTTTTACGAATAAAAATTCATTCTTTTTGTCAAATTCTAAGTGCTATCATTTTTTTTAACTGTCAAAGTGTCCTTCAAATGAGGGCATGAACACGACATGTATAATTTGAAACTTTTATTTTTAACGTTCTCAAAAAAACGTCATAATTATTCGTAAAACATTTATGTTTGTAACTTTAAATTTATTTCTAAAAATGTGTACAGCATGTCACGTTTTTAGTTAATTTTATTGAATACGGTGGTGGAAAACATATGTTACATGTATGTAAAAATAATGTAAGTGAAGAATTTAGATATTCTAATAATAGTTGGGATATAAATTTAGTGTCTCATATTTTGGCTCTGTGGGTTTTACTGGTAACAACCAGTAAAATTTTTAACGCGGGGTTTCTAGATAACTAGAGAAGATATGCCGTTGTTAAGATTTTACCGCTAAGGACATACATTTGGTACAGTAAAGTGTCTTTAGTAGGACGCGTCCTAAGGAATTTAAAAGTACTGTCCTATGAAAAGTACTTTCCCTAAAAACACGCCAAGGTACGATAGTATGTAACATATGATATGTATCATACCATGACATTTTTTAAAAGTACAGTTAAGTACTTCTCGTGTGACAGTAACTTCAAAATCCTGAGGACGCGTCCTACTAAAGACATGTTATTGTAACGAAAATAGTATATTTGCTGAGATTCAAACATGGGACCTCAAACAATCTGAAAAATTTCGAGTTCAATGTAACTTTTTCGATAACATTAGACGTGACCGCATTATCAGTAACTAAATTTCTATCTTGCTATAATGCGCTTGTACTGCTGATATAGTGGGTGATCTCAGAAAACTTCCCTAGAAATTTTGGCAAAACGTGGGGTTTTGTGAAGTAAGAGGTAAAAGTGACAAAAAAAACGGGCGTTTTCCGAGTAAAATATGCTTAAATAGGGAGTTTGCTGACATCACCCACTGTACTTTGGCTGTCATTCAGTGACAATTTCAGTCATATCAGGTTTTTCTTCAACCTTATCCTGGTCCATGTAAGAATCGAGACCGGGACAAGCGCTAACATTCGCATCTAAGATCTTCTTATGTGTTGTATTAGCTCTATAAGTAGGGATCACACCAGGAAATTATTTATTTTTTAGAATTTGTTTCACAGATCTACACAAGCACCTACTAGGATTCCGACCAAAGGAAATGTCATTAGAAGCCATTTTGAAAAAACTTTCCAAACTTTAAAAAAAATAAATTAAGGTCCAATACGAGTCATATCGTCTGACTGATACAATGCAGTTGAAGTAAAGCGTATTTTTATTTACAACAGAAATTTGAAAAAGTGCAGAAACTTTTTCTGAAATGTCGTCTTATAATTTTTCTTTAGGATGCAATAGCGCTAAAGGAATTTATTTTCAAATTTGTCTGCCAAATGTCAGATTATATGACATCTGGCAGACAAATTTGATAATAAATTCCTATTGTCAAATATGTTCAAACAAGGACAAGCTAATTTTTCAAATTTAAAATAGGTGTTTCGAACATCGCCAGCCTTCAGTTACAGGTGAGTTAGATCAAAAACGTCGAAAAATTCAAAATATCAATATAGGCTACAGTTATAACTGTCAGTTATAACCCTCAGAAGACAGACCTGAAATATTTGAATGGTATAAACAACACGGGATACTAGCGCCCAATCAAAACCGTGGATTGCAGAATAGGCTGATTTCATCGACCCATATATCCATTATTATCCCCGGGTAACACTAAAAACTTATTTGCCTGTTAAAAGAATAGGGAATAAGTTTTTAGTGTTACCCGGGGATAATAATGGATATATGGTTTTTGATAAAAAACTTTGTTTTGAAGAATTTACTTTCATACATTTTTAATAAGTCGTTTTTTATACCATATCTAAATCCGGGAAGAGGCCCATTTTTAGTTAATCAAGCCAAAATTTAAGTACCATTAACTAAAAATTGGCCCTTTCCCGGATTTTAGATATACTAGTATGGATTACAGACCCTCAGAGAACAGATCCTGAATATTTGAAAAAATGCGGAATCTGAGCAGTTGATTGGTTGATACCTTCAAAATCAGACCGATGAAATCGGCCTATTCTGCAATCCACGGTTTTGATTGGGTGCTAGTATCCCGTGTTGTTTATACCATTCAAATATTCCAGGTCTGTCTTCTGAGGGTCGGTTATCTATATAGGCAACTACTTCATATATACGTAGTCTTTACAGACACATTTGACAGTAAAACATTTTTGCATAGGCGGGTTTTTTTTCAGCGGAACCGTTTTTGTGATTTAGTTGCACGAGTTTTTCTCAGAGATGGATGAACGGATTTTCAAAATTTCAAAAGATCGTGATTAATAAGGGTTCGATACGCGACGGGACGAAGCGTTTTTGGCGAATTGGATAACCGGTATACCGAAAAATACCGGTTAAATCTTAAATTGTCGGTTTCTCAGTCATTGGATATGATATGACTATGAATTTTTTACCATTCGGCTTAAAATTTTTGAGGCAATATTTTTAGGGGTCAAATTTTGTAATATGACCCCAAAAGGTCAAAATACAAAAATGACCCGTATGGGGTCATATTACATTGCATATGAAAGAAAATTTCACGAGGATTTCAAAAATATAAACGTTATTTTTTTCTGATGTAATATGACCCCGGAATGTCGATATTGAGNTGTCGAGCGTCCCCGGGCGTACTTCAGATTTGCAATTTTTTACTTTAGGGCTATCATGAGGTGCTTTTTGAAATGTGTTTTTGCCGCAGAGGAGACATTTTAAATCCGATTTCGATTTTTCGTTGAAGAAAAGGTTACGTAATATATCTACCATGATTTCGCCACGACTACCAAAACTGATAAGGTCGTAGATAAGCCGATCGCGAAAGGCGTTTTCGTCGGGGGAGAGTGGAGGAGTTAAAACACTGTCACAGATGTTGTCAAATGCATGGCGTATTTTATCTATTCTAGTCATTCTAAATTAGATGTTTTAAAGTTGGTTAAATCTCTGGCAGCGTTTGTTCAAGTAAAAATCTCTATTCGATGAGTTTTGTCGGCTTCAAATCTTTATATTGGCCACCAATATTGTGAGCTGCCTTTTTATGGTTAAACATAAGCATTCTAAAGTGGGGATCAGGTAACTCTTGCAGGTTACTTATTTTGGAGGTCCCGATATTTCTGTGTTCACCACAGAAGAACCATACAAGATATGAGAAAACGTTTTTTGATTCAGGAGCCCACTAAATTAACTCAACGCAAAAATTTCTGTAATTTGACAAGGAGTTCCTAAATTATTTTGAAAAAAACGAAAAAAGCTGTAATTTGACCTCGTTAGAGGTGTCATATGACAAAAATTGTAATGTCAAACTGTCACTAAAAAGATTAACAAACTCTGATTTGAGTGCTTGAGAGGCTTCAATTACAATTATTATTCGGCAAAAAGTTATGGCACAAAAAGGTGTACTAGATTTCAAACTTTTGGCTTCGAAGGATGTGCGGTTTTCTCAGAACCGACTTTTCGAAGTTTAACTGGTCAATTTACGTTCTTACCGGACATCCGGTAAAAAATAAAAAAATGTTGGTCATTTAGTTTTTTCTTGGGTGTTAGATGCAGAAATCCGTTTAAAATTATTTTGCTTCGTTAAAAATTGGCATGGGGCAAAGGCTGCCTAAAACATTAAAAAAAACTTCCGTAGTTTTTTAAATTGCATTTGGATGATCCCTGCCTAGAATACGACTTAAAATCACAAAAATCGCAGCTGAATCTACTTTCATCTTTTTCGTGTTTGGCAATTTCATGGTTTGAAATTGACCCTTGTGAATAAGACATATGAGGACAGTACGAGCATTTAAACGGTTTGAATTTGAAATGACGGTTCAAATGTTTTGCAATAAGAGGTGCCGCGACACCACCCCACGGGCAAAAGGGACACATAGTCAGATTATTATCGTGAATTCTTATAAAGGATGAATTTTTGGGCCCGACGTCTTTTTTACGGGGAAAATATTTTTTAACAAAACATTTTCTAACAAAAAAATGTTTTTAACAAAAAAATCATTATTAACAAAAACATTTTTTAACAAAAAAATGTTTTTTTAAACAAAAAAATCAGTTAATTAACAAAAAAACAATTTTTTAAGCAAAACAAACTATTTTTAACAAAAAACTATTTTTTAACAATAAAAACATTTATTAACAAAAACATTTTTTACCCATTGTGAGCACAACACCTTTATAAAGGTGAAATGCATATTTAAATCAATCTAAAATAGCAAAAAAAAGCATCGTAGAATTGTCTCTTCGAATACATTATAAACGAATTTTGGCAAGGATTTCAAAAAAGTGACTTATTTTTTTTTGGAAATTTTGTTCAAATTTACGAAGGGTTGATGTTTTTTGAGATTTTTTTCCATCTTTTACCTCTAAAAAAATTAAATGCGACCTATTGTCCAATGGTTGGACACTCAAAACAAGATTAATTGGTAT
>SCLH01002173.1:17589-30163 GCA_004367855.1 Oikopleura vanhoeffeni | reverse complement strand
TTAATACGCGAATTTTGGATGAAACTCAAAAAATAGACTTTAACGTCAGAATAAAGATTTTTTATAAGTCATAATAGATTTGTCAGACCCGATTTACCCATACATGATATTTTTTATTAAATTTATTTAAAAAAAAACTTTATTTGTGCATGTAAATTGACATGCAGAACCCCCTTAACATTGTATTTTCCAACCAAAATCTCAACTAAAAATATAGTTGGTGGGAAATGGGATTTTTTGAAGTATAACCTAGATCATTCAATTTCAGAATCACCCTTTCAAAAAAATTATTCAACTGAAAATTATTACGGAGGGGGGGTTGTTTCGTATGGCCACAGTTTTGCATATAAGATAATTCTTAAAAACTTCATTTCGAACTTGGTTGAATGTCTCTGAATTATCATCATTGGCTGCCAACTGAGCTAAACGTGCGCGAAATAGATTTTTTTTAAGCTTTTAAGTGCAAAATATAAAATGTTTATGTCACCAAAAGGTTTCTTGTGATTTACTGAAAACCATATCAGCAACTATGGTCTGATTTTGAATACACAATACATCAATTTTTCATCGATAATATGTTTTGGGTCCGTTTGTGTCCAAAATCAGACGATAGTTGCCAATATGGTTTTCAGCAGATCATTTTAATGCTCAAAATTTGCGATTTCGCGCAATTTTAGTCCGTCGACAGTCAATGTGATGAAACTCAAAAATCGTTCTTCCAGGTTCAAAAATCTTCACCGCAAGCGCTTGCTATGTGCCTAAAATCACAATCCCAGGCTTTCTGTAGAGAAACGTTCAAATAGGTCTTTTTCGTCACATTCGGTCTGCTTCCTTGACAAAAAATTCGTAAAATTGGCCCCAAGGAAGTTCAAGTTTTAAAGAAAACCTGGGGGGGTATTCTCAAAATTCATTTCCACCACCGCTTGAACAGAAATGTCACAATACAATTATTTTAATACCACAGTTAAGGGGGTGGTCATGTCTGATTTAATAAAGGCCTTAAAAATGTCCCAAATTGATTAGGGGGGATAATTAAGTGTACTAAGAAACAAATCATCAAAATTTTTTTTTCGAAATTTTCGCTTTTTTAAAAGATGAAGTTAAAAAATAATGTTTGCTCGAATTTAACCACTCAAACTTCAAAATATCGTCTTGACGTAAGCCAACTTTCTCATCAGTGTTTCACTGACTTCTTTTGAAGCTACTTTTCAAAAAACGAAGACATTTTTTTCGGGTAATTTTTTCGAAAATGACAAAAAATCATATTCGAGTTTTAGCTGTAATTGCAAAAAAGCCTTGTGATTTTCTCTACATATGTTTGAGGAGTACTTTGTAAAATTTGAGCCATTTTGCAATATATCCTCGGAGGAGATAGATTTTGAAGTCTGAAATTGTGAAAAATCGTCGGCTTATTTGGCGTTCTAGAATTGTTACAGTCACGGATCAAAAAAGCTTGTGATTAAAGTTAAACATACTACACGTTACTTATCTGTGAAGTTTGAGCCATTTGATATACCTGTCTGGGCAGGAGATAGAATTTGCAGTTTGGAAATGTCCTTGTTAGGATACTGTACTATTGGTGTAATGGTCAAAACTGATTTGTGATGGTAATCTTTTCGCAAGATTAAGGATAGATCTACAATATGGGCATTCTTGGATTCTATTGCTAAGATTCAGATTTTCCTGAAATCAGCTCTGCAAAATTTCAAATCAGACATGACCACCCCCTTAAACTGGTCGATAAATTATATCTTTCAAAAATTATCCGAGTGCCCTGAATTTATTTTATTATTTAAGCCCGACACAATCAACCGTTTAGCTGTCGGACATGTGTGCGGCAGTTTCGGGATCAGACGACGTTGGTTAATCACGAGAGAATATGCCAAGAAATGAAAAATGATTTTGACAAAAATAATCAAAATACGGAAAATCAACCTCACGAATCTTCACAAAATAGAGCAATGTCAACTTCAGGTCAAGGTCATTTGAAATTTAAGGCTTGAAAAATTATTTATGAAACACCTGTTTTTCGAAAAAGTCTTCATATTTTTTCGGGACAAAATATAAATTACCTGTTTCGGGACAATATTATATATTATTTGTAAAGCACCTGTTTCCGGAAACGTATTTATAAACACCGGCTTTTGAAATTTTGATTAAATAGGTCTTCAAAAATTTTTAATCGTCAAAAACGTTTATTATTAAAAAATGGCTTCAAAAAATTTGACTTATGTTATGAGCTCACCGTAAATTTAGAATTTTTTGAGCATTTTTGAAAACTTAGGGTAAACTCTCAGCTTTCCTTATAGCCGAAAACCACAATCAGATAATTTGGCTTAATTCAAATTTTATCTTTCAGAATGATACCAGATGAGGTACATTTATGATACCAGATGAGGTACAAAATGATACCAGATGAGGTAAATTTATAAAGTCATATGAATTTAGCTCGGAAATTTCATGAAAGCCGAAAATATTTTTTATGAAATTTTAAGGGGATTGTGGGTGCTTCCAGCAATGAGCTTGGGAAAAATAGGCACTTTTAAAACTCAAATATATTTTGTGAGAATTGATTGGACATGTATTTTTTCAATTGTATATTGTAGTTCGTAACCTTGAAAAGTATAAATTGATTAATTTCTAGAAAATATTTAAAACCCAACCCTTAAATCCATAAAACCTAATTGCTGCTATTTCTCTTCAGTTTTTTCTGACGTCATATATATCCACGTATCAGAAAATTATATAATGCCGATATTATTTGTCAGAAAAAATTCTCTACAATTGTATCTATTATTTTTTAAAAATTCATCTTAATTCGCCTGAAATTTTTTTTGAAAATTTATGACTATAGTTAAATATAGGCAAAATGTTAATATTTATACAAACCTTTGAATACCTCACGAATGGTACAAGTGAATTTTTATCTCTTTTTCTGATAAATCTCTTTAGTGACTCACTTAAGGGGGTTTCTATAAGGCAAAATGGACTTTTTGAATTGCTTATTTCTCTCGATAGACAAGAGTGAATAAAAAAAACATTCCTGATAAGTTAGTTCGTAATCTCTGGATGACGTTTTGAATCATAATTTTTCGGAGATAGCAATGTTGAACAACCGGTAAATGAGGTTAACCAGGAGCAAAATATTTTCTTGAAAAGCTGTATTTTTTTTCGTCCTATTTAGGAATGTTTCAAAATTTGACATTATCTGCGAAATTCAAGGCGGAAAAAACTGTTTTGCCCTTTTTTTAATTTTCTCACTAAAAAGGTATCAAACTGGCGAAAAAGGACTGTTTTTTGCTATTTTGGCCACGGGAAAGTTGTTTTTTTTTCATGCTACATGGCAAACTATTTTTCCGTGCACTATAGTTTTTCGTAATAATTGTTAACAAACTGTTTTGCCTGATTTCACGATTTTCATTTTTTAACTCCCAGGAGTACGATTTGAAAAATTTATTTTTTGACATCCATTTCGTCAATCAGTTTTTTTTTAAGACCAAACGATTCAAACAAGTTGAATGTTTTTGGAAACGGTATTATAAACAAATATTTAACCGTTGAGCGCTAGAGCAGAAAAGATTTTTTATTTTCGACACTCAGAAAATTTTTAATATTTTTCCGAAAATTTTTGGTAATTTTTTTACGATTGAGTTTATATGACTAAAAAGCACACGTTGAGTTCAAAAATCATAAAAATCAGACCTCTAGCTCTTTTTAGTTCAAAGATACACGATTGCCTATAGAACTATATACTCAAAATAAGCTTGTTTCAAATTTTATGAAAAAAATTCCAGAATGTTAAATTTTTCAAATTTTTATTTCTTTATATAATTAAACATCTACGTGGAGATCAAAAATTTAAAATCCAGTCAAATATTTTCAGTACAAAAGATATGGGCTGCCTATAGACCCCTTAAGTGAAATTTATGTATACTGAATTAGAATATATTTTCTAGAATTCGCAATTACTATTTTATGCTCTGATTTTACTGACACGCATAATTACATTCATCTGGTGTAACTTTTTGTTGTGAGTTCATTTTTTTGTAATTTGAGACTATCCTATGTCTAGAATTTTGATTAAATGTTTTGCAATTAAATCCGAATATTCTAGAACAGGTTATCCCATAAAATTAACTTTTTGGTGGATGCATTTCATGAAAACTACCCTTTACCCTCACACCCTTTGACTATCTGAAGGCAAAAAAATTTTCGGGAGCCAAAACGGCGCAGAAATAACATCGTCACAGACCTACAATTCGAAAAGGTCATAGAGTTTGCAATTTATTTCCAAAAATATTGTTGAAAATTTTATACGAATTAGCCAAAAGTTATTTTTCCTGATTATGAAACTCAAAATAATGAAAAAAAAAATTTTCAAAAAATTATTTTTCAAAAAAATTGAACGGCAAATTTAACCCAAATAAAGCGGACAAAGACAATTCGATCAATGTAGAAACATAAGGTGGTACTTATTTGAGTTTTCAGCTGATTAGCAATATGTTTCACATTCACTGCATATATATTTTGACGGCGCGGCGATATAATAATGGTTTTGTAAGTGAATCGAGATAATATTTCAATCTGAGAAGCTAAAATAGCTGAGTTTCACTTGTAAATTTGTAACTTATATGTCATTATAAATGTATGGTTTTTTAAGAAATACAAGATGAGTGAACCTCTCTTTTCTCTCGCAGTTATCTAGTTTACAAACTTCGAAATTTAAAATGTTACGTGTTATTCAGTTAATTCTATCCTTGAGGCGAAGTTCTCGTTTCTGGGTGTGAGGAGGTTAAAAACAATTATTGGTCAGCAAACAACCGCTGTCCACTTTTTGTTAGTAATCAAGCTCAGAGTGATTACAAATTTGAATTACAATATTTTAATTTCAAATAATGATCTTTGAAAAGATGAGCACTTCCATTTATTAAAACACCAAAATTGGAAAGAAAAAAAGCCCGTTAGTGAGGATAGTTCTGGAACCCTTCAAAAGCCTCTACTTGCCCTCGTCCGAAAATCTAGCAACGGGACTTCTTTAATTTTAAAAATTGGAGAATTTTACTATCCAACCTGTAAAGAGCGATATAACCAACAACACAAAGAATGCGTTCAACGATGTTCCAATAGAACATGTAAATTTCGGGCAAAAGTTCGGATTATCAAGGATGTTTCGCCAGAATCTGTCGAGTATTTTCGCACGGATAATTTCGAGGTCGTCGAAAAACCCGATGCTCAAACTCACATTTGTACACCTTTGACAAAATTTGAGTACATGAAAATCACCAAAAATGAGCAGAGTCCGATTTGCGGCATCAAGCGAAAAGTACCGCGTCCTGCGCCTGTGGCCGGCAAAAAGGGCAAAGAAAAGCAAGATGATTTAGAGGAGGACAATCTCGTTAACTTTGCCCCAGGGCCATTTATCAAAATGAACAATTTCCTAGAAAGAGACGACACAGAAGGTCAAACCGGGGTAAATTCGAGGTCACAAAATGACTGAGAAAATCAATGCAAAGTATACAAGCTTTTTCGGCACAAAAAATATGCGTTCTTCTGTGTCCAACATTCCATACTAAATTGTCCAGTATAGAGTCGATTCAGCCAGTAGTGAATTCAGCTGCGCAAATAGTGAATAAGGATCGGTGCTAGTCGAAATAAATTATAAATATATATATATATATCGATCAAAAAACATGATGTTTTTAGTTTTGCAGTCCTCTATTATTCTCACAGGGAGAAAATTAAATAAGTATTTTGTTAGTATGAAGATCTTCAATACTGTGAAGTCTGTCCAAATGGATTTTAAGCCCTTTAGTGGTTTTAGAGCCAAATCTGTCTAAGCGGACAAAATGTAAGATATTAAGAACTTTTTGAAGAAAAAATACTCGATCGAGAAAACATACACATTTTAAAGTTGATAAAACACCTGTCTTCCGGAAAATATCTATAAATCACATGTTGTCCTGTAAATTTTGCCCGTAGATCAAAAATAAGGTCTCCAAATTTTTGGAGCATTTTTAAACAATAAGGACGATATCATATTGCCAATATAGCACCAAACCCTTCAGGACAATCTGAGATGTCCTTATATTTCGAAATTTGTTCCTGATTGTGACTTCGATTTATGAAAAATTTAAAGGGAAAAATTTTTCGATATAATTGTAAGGCAGTGCGAATTTATATTCTGCAAGATAATTTTCTGTATAGAATTAATTAACCAATTTACCGCATAAAATCTAGTTGGCTGTTGCAGTTATTGAAGCATTTATTCAGCATAATATCACGTATTTGGTAACTTGTTCAATAGCAAAAGACATTACAGAAATAAAAGCATGGCCTTTAACCCGGTACTCAGACAGTGCCGATTGGCACTGAGTGGTCATTTAGCGAGCTCAATCTCATAGTGAAATAAACGCAAATTTTATGAATTCGATAATGCTTAAGTTTTTCACAAATCTTCTGTATATCTTTTGGTCGTGGAATTATTTTTCTAACTTCTCTGGTTTGAAAATTATAGACATTTGGTTGAGACAAAATCTCAAAAGTGAAAAAAATTGAAAAAGTTTTTTTGAACTTTAAAAATATTTTTTTTGAAATTGTAAGGACAATTCTTAAGGGGGTAGTGTCTGTGAAAAAAGTGTTCCTGAAAATTGGAGGTTATACTAAATCGACGAAAAAAAAGTGATTGGTGATGGATTCGCGACTTTTCTTAACCCCCACCTGCACGAGCGTGTTTCAAAACACAGAGACCAAAAATATTTGGGGGAAGTGTCATTTTGGCCGCGGAATTCGTAACGACCCCGATATGTTCCCTTATTTTTTAATTTCTTAGAATTAGGTGAGTTCTAGAAATTTTCCAGACCGGAAATTATTGGACTGCAATTTATTGTTAAATTGCAGTTAAAACGAGTATGGAACAAGATCAAAGTGTGATAACATATTGTGCTATACTGGCGGTAATTCACACGCGAAAAGACGATTCCGAGCAAAAAAAATTTGCTTGGGCCCATCTAAGGTCTGAAAGTGAGTTTCAAAAAACCCTCATCTTTCAGCACTAATTTGGTTTTTGAGCGATTATCACCTTCAAATTTTTTAGTTCTATTGTGGTCAGAGGATCGTCAATCCCTCTCATAGAAATTTGACTATATTCTGAAAAATGTTTTTTTGAAAATAGAAAGTTTCGAAAAAATTTGTCATTTGACAAAAAAAGAAGTCGTGGCGGAACACTTTGGTAAGATGAATAATCATTTTAATTTAATAACTCTAGAATTTTGTACGCGTCTGACGCACCCCTCATGTCAATAGGTCTATCTGTTGTTCTGAAAACATCTCGTGCAGGTGGGGGGTAGGAATCTCGTGCAGTGTGGTTAAGCTAAGGTTTCGCACCAAGAGGGCGCCAAAGGCTTGAAACATTAAGGTATATTTTCTTCGGTAAGGGGGTAGGGGTCCATCTCTGTAGGTTAACTTTGGTGTAAAAATAGCGACGAAATTGCTTAGGAACACTAGAAAGCAATTACTATAAAAGTGAAAGAAAATCAAAAACCAAAAGGTGTAAAATTTTGCATTTTTTTCGAGAATTTTTCTGATAGATTTTTTTTTGGAAAAACATGGAAAACCGACTTTTCGCCGACCGGAAAACTCAAAATATAAAAGCGTAAGCAGATTTTTTGACAGTGAAACTCAAGCTTCAATTTGGTAGGTACTATCGGACTAACGACGGACTTTCATTTTCCAGCGATTCACGTTCCGGTTACTAAAATGGCGATGTTCTAGAATTCAACCTTTCAGAATATCGGCTTCATCGAAAAAGCAAACATATTCCTCCATCTTTTTCAATCTTATCACTGCGATTGAAATACTATGAGGTATAGACTTTGGAGAGCGAAAAGATTCTTGAAATTACGGCGTTTTTTCGCAGTTCTAGAAAAACACAGTTGGAAATTCACAAAAAGTCCGCTGCATCAATAACAACTAAGTGTTTCCGGTGGTTATGCCAAGTTTGAGTGGGAGTCGTATGCAACGCTCTAGATAGTAATTTGAATTCGGTTACGGTGCCTTAAGAAATCGCCGACAGTAGTGTCACAGGGCTCGCCAAGAATTATTATTGTAGATCGACGGACGATCTACCATCAGGCTATCTCCAAAGTTCCAAGCGTTTGTTTCTGATAAAATTTGGAGTAGCAAAAGTACAATTTATGCGACCGGCTACACCCCTTACAGATACTTTTAGATCCGGTTTTTTTCGGGATAAATGACTAATATAGACTACGGTAGTATATTGAAACACTTAAAATAAGCATAGAAAACTGAAGAAATTGAAAATTTTTGTCCGACTTAGGTATTTCTCTAGAAAATGCGCAATCAGACACTTAATAATTTTTTGAGGTTGCAGTTCCTTATACAGATTTTTGGCCAAATATACGGTTAAAATTTCATTTTTGTGACTCTAACAAGAAGATATAAGCATCTATAAGCGGCATAATATAAGTATAATTAATGCATAAATAAGAATTTTTGTTAAGCGCATATAAAAAATAATCAATATCAGGGAAACAAAAAGATTTTAGCGATACATAAAAAAAAATAAATCTATGGGCAAACAACAACGTGTTTTATCCAATTTTTTTTTGTAATTTTTCTAGTTTAGCCCGAAATAGATCTGTTCGATGTATTTCTATATATATATTGAGTTTCGTTTCTTTCCAGATTTTATCTTTGTATTTTGTCTGATATTCATTTTCGTTTAGTGAGCAAAATCGTTGTGTTAAGCATTGTCTGTACAATAGAATTCATAATGCACAATGTGGAACGAGCCGACAAGATACTTTTTTCAAGAGCCCTAGATCTGATAGGTATTTGTGATAAAACGATATTTTTCTACAAAAATATTGCGTATGAGAAAAAATGTAGTCACACTTAATTAGTTGTATGCTTGTGATCGTTTAGCTTTAGCGATATTACGTAGAATACTCGATTAGCGAAGCCGTTTTAAATCAGTTTGCTTCCTATATTGGAATTTGCAGTTTTGGAATGTTTCAATTAGCTAATAATACAAGGCATTTGAAAATGAATGAGATTTGGTCAAAATGTTTCGATTCAAAACACTCAACATTCGCGGACTTTAAACTTTTATATTCACGTTTTAAAAACGAGTTTGCATTGTGAAAATTCGGTACGTGATTGAGATTATCGGTAAAGAGTGTTCATGATTCGGTTCGGAAGAAAGATTCTGTAAAGTATGAGATCGGAATCGGTTCAATTTTGCTTAAGGTCCGACTCTTCCTCTAAAATAACCCGACAACAAAGTTTAGAATACAATGATTGTGTCGCCTAGACAAGTCTATGTCTCTATAGCAGTAGACTGTAAATTTAATTATGACCTACTTAACATAGTGATAATCGATGCATCTTTAAGCAATACAAAATACTGTAAGATTTGTTAGATCGCTAGATTTTTCTGATCTAAAGTGTGTTGAAAATATAATGCTCAAATAAAAGTCGACGCAATTTGCACGATATATTTTTCTTTATTGAATAAACAGAAATGTTTAAATTAAACCAAACTAACATTAGTATATATAAGTTACGCCACTATTCTCTAATTTTAAATACCTTGTTCAATTTTCACAGTTACTTCGTAACACAAGTGCAAATTTGTACACAAAAAACATCTACATTCGTTCGTAGAAAACGGTCAATAAGGAGCGGCGTGCATCACTTTTTGATACCGTAAAACTTTGTTTTTACGTCGAAATGTTCACAGATTTGTTTCTAAAAGTTTTTAGTTTTATAATGTACCAATTCAGTGTTTGCTAATACCTACTAAAACCTTCATATTTTTGTGCTTTGTCCGACATAAAATTTATATTTAAGAGATATTTGCTTAGTTTTTATTTTCAGAGTGAGAATAACGCTAAAACTACTAGTATTTACAAAATATCTAATAACCTTATGATGTCTGAGTCGAAGCTCTCAGTGCGTTACTGTGTAAGAAACGCTAACACATATTTTTCCGTTTTTTTTCATTTATTAAAAAATAAAGGTTTTTTTTTTCGAGGAAAGTCGGATATGACGCTTTACTGCCCGAAATCTCAGGATAGAAAATCGAATGTCACAAATTAATCCAGAAATATTTTGACACTTGTCAAAAATATTTAAAACGCTAAAACAAACCAGAACATATCTATTTTAACTGATTAAAAGTGAAACGAAGACTCAGAGCTGATAAAGCGAGTTAGATTCTCTCTACGCCATCGAAGCCTCATATATAAACGAGATATTTGAGAATGGCTTCGCCATTCTCAAATATCTCGCATAGAATACATAGACCTGACAATTTAATCATTTCATTATTTTCACTAAATTGAAGCATTCGAATAAATTCCAAACTAAAAAATTAATTGAAAAATAATTCGAAATTCAAATTTGGAATTCTCCATTTGTTTGTTATTTCGACATTTGGAATAAGACGTCTCCTAATTCCACATGACTAGTAATATCCCAAAGTAGACATGAATAGGTAGGGAGGATACCGTGAGAAATATGGGAAAATGGGTAACTGAACGCGTTGGAGTTAAGAGCTGAAACCTTCTGGACTTTATAAAGTTAACCCTGAGAAAAATTTTGGAAATTTTTTTTTCCGAAAAATGACCAAAAACAGGTCATTGAGGGTTAAAACGTTCGAAAACCTCAGAAATTGGCGAATTTAACGCGTTGGAGTTGAGCTCTGAAACTTGAAGTCAAATCTATGAAACTTCTTGGGTTAATAAAATTAACCGAGAGAAAAGTTTTGGGAAATAATTTTTTTCCGAAAAATGACCAAAAACAGGTCATTGGAGGTTAAAACGTTCGAAAATCTCAGAAATTGGCCAATTTGATGAATTGAAGTTAAAAAGTAACATTTTTATTTATTCAAAACCAAAAAATCTTTGTAAGTTGGAGAAATAAGGCTGTTAAAAGTCGTTTGGACATTACTCCCGAAAAATCTATCTCCTCCCAGGTAAAATTTGCAATTTAGCTCAAAATTTTGCACTTGATTTGGTGCATTTTTATGACATAATAACTGCAGAAAATGCAGTCATGGTCAAAATTTTCAAGGAGAATTTCCTTCAAGATCGAGTAAATTTTGACTCGAAAATACATCGAGTCATGACCGCCGATATCAAAAAAATGTACCCAAGATTCCATGAAGTACGCCACTTTTTTTTTCGAAAAAAAAACTTTATCATTTTGGGACACTGTCAGTTACTGTTAAAATTTAAGGAAACAGAATATATGAAAGCTGTTCTCATAATTTAGAAAAAATTACTCTGACCCTCGAAAATATTTCAATTTGAAGGTTAAAGATGGCAAATTATAGTATACCAAACGAAGCATTAAAACATATACTGATAAAAACCTAAAAATACGATGTTAAACACACCAGTCGGTGTATACCAGCAAAAAACTGGCTTAAACATGGGTAGTCCGCTCAGTCCTATGTTATCAAACATTTTTATACATGCCCTTGAAACAAAAATTGAAGGAAAATTCAAAACTGAAGGCAAAATAATAAGCTATAGTAGATTTGCCGATGATTCACTGATAATTATCCACAAAAATTCGGCGAGATCCTTTATTAAAGAAATAAATAATTTCGACAAATCTATGGAGTACAATATATCCCTTTATCACTTTTTGGTTAGAATGCGTAGCCATTACTCCTTTTAACGTTGTGGCTACGCATTCTAACCAAAAAGTGATAAAGGGATATAGAAGAAATGAACCCAGAGCAAGAAATTACATTTCTTGATATAACCATTTTTATAAATGAGCTTGGAGGCCTAGAATTTAAAAAGCACTCTGTAGCCTCTAAAAAATATTTAAAAGGCGGAATTCTGACAAACTTAAACAGAGAATATGACTGTAGTAGCTCTCATGAATTTTTTTTAGAAACCCTGGAGGAACTAAAGGAAGTTTATAGCCGAAACTCTTACCCTGCAGCTCTTGTTAACAGTAAAATAAGAATATTTCTTTCCGGTCAACAGAAACCCGTCCGAAAACCTACTAATCTTACAGTATGTTTTGAATACTCATCGCCTCTTATAGAATACAGTATATGTGAATTAACTCGTCAAAGTTAGCAAATTATTCTCCTTTCTGGCCAAGGCAGAAACTGACACATACGAGAAGTCAGACGTAGTATACGAGTTTACATGCCCCTGCAAAGAAATATATATTGGTCAGACTCGTCGCGACGTATGCTTATTACCCGAATTCGCGAACATCAACAAAATTCTAGTCAAACCAATGTAAGCCTACACATAACCTGCTGTGATGCTTACATTGAAAATTCCCAAAATTTTGTCGATAAAAATATTGAAAACTTTACGGGCCCACAAAAAGCTAAATTTCAAAACTTTAAAGACAAAATTATTAAAAGTGGTTTTAGGTACAAAAATGATCGCGAAAAAGCTGAGGCTTTCTTGATCAGAGTCAACAAACCATCTCTTAATGATCAGTGGGATCACAAAGCTTATTACTGCATCAAAAATGCAACATGTAATTTATTTTTTTTCTCTGTCATTATTCTCAAAAA